>MU260723.1:95000-160897 GCA_020310875.1 Ceratopteris richardii
CAAAATTGGTATGACTTTGGAGGAGGTTTTACTTGTGCCTGCGAGACCTCATAACTTCATCATGTCATTGATCTCATCCAGCTCTCTATGGCACCTTCGAGCTCAGATTGTACGTCTTTCACCATGGACATTAACATGCCGCTTAGAACACTGACAACATTGCGCTTTGTTTCGGCCCTATGGCAGATGAACACATCATATTCTTGACTCATCGTGGTATTCTTCCTTGAACCTCTTAACTTCTTGTTAGGCCTTCTCTAATTTCATTGAAATCACCATCACTTCCTCCTTGGTCATGCAAAATACTCATTGCTTGTTCTTAGCTTTTGAGATCTTTAAGAGCCTTTTTAGAAATTCCTTTGTGACGTTGAAGCTGCTGGCTTCTTTCATCTCTTTCGGTCCTTTGCGAGTTGAATCAAAAGAAGGAAGAGGTGGTCGTGTATGACTAATTACCAAGTAATTGGATAAGCCTCCTTAAAAAAAAAAAGTGATTGTTACTCTGATTTTAGAAGATATGTCATCGTAATCAAGACCCATATATTTATTGTTGCATAAAGATACTTGTGAACTCAAGTTTCAAGCTTTTAATAACTCGAATAACATGTATTATATAAATAAGCACCCAACTGTTTTATGAAAAACAGCATAATACTTAAAATCAGCATTGAGCTTCCCCAAACTCAACACTTGAATATGAGTTTTCATCAAACATCAAGCGTAATTGTAATTACAACATTTCAGAAGAGTTGTTTTTTACCTCAAAAAGTCTCGGAAAAAGCTTTAACTTGAAGGTTGAGCTCTTGATTTATCTCAAGTGAGCATGTATATATACTTAAGCATATCTTACCAAGTATATCAGTTCTTTTGAGTCTACAAGTGATAAATTGTTCATATGGGCCTTAGTCTACTTGAGGTAAACTCAAGTTAACTCAAGTTGAATAATCCTTGAAGGATCTATGAGTCTTGTTGAAAAAAAAAAAAGACTTGAACCACACTCATGGGGATTGAACTTGCGACCTCCTTCCCATCCTTTCAACTTAACCACTTGACTATTGCTTTGTAGAACTATAATCCTAGCTTGGTGTTTGGCCTTACCAAGCTACTTTATAGCATTTCCTCCCCTTGAACTTTTCTTGTCTCAGAAATATGCTTCAATATATGATCTATGCAAGATCATTCTCGTGAGCCCCATTATCTATTTTATAGAGTATGGTTGTGACCTCTTCCATGATCTTCCTCCTCTTTCAACAAGATCCTATCCTTTAATGAATTGAAAGGAGGGAAATCATTGGTATTGCTGCTTGTTTAGGCTATTTACACTCCTATTATAAAAGGAAGTGTTGTAATTCTTTAAAGCTCAGGTGCAAATGAAAACTAATTTTTGTGCTCTCAAAAAGGTTACAACTTAATTAAATTTTTCTTTTATTCATGAATCTACATGGCATGGCTACATTATGCATAAGAATAATTTGTCTCACTGTTATACTTTATGGAATAGAATGTTAAATGGATTTTAATGCCTTGAAGTTTTTAATGTGTTTTGTGTTTTGATTTAAAAAATGAAGATTCATGAGGGTGTGAATGTGCATGGAATTATTCAAATATTTTTGGAGATATTTAGAAGAATATTGAGAAGATAGTTATTTTTATAAGATAGTACTTTTAGTTATTTTTGTAAAAATAATAGATTTCTTTAGAAAGTGACGTGTTTGTAAAAATAAAAAATCACGATTCTAAATAAATCAAAAGCACACTTTTGGAAGTGTCACCTTCATGTACCTTCTATTCAGAATGTGATAAGAAATACTTATAAATGCACATGATTTGATAGATTCATCCATTAGAGTATGTGGGGGGAGATTATACCCAATCTGGTGTCTAGTCTCTTGTCTATGTCTATTCTTTGAGTACTCTTTGTGTGATTTCATTTTTGTACTATCCTATGCATACGTTTGTCTATGGGATCAGAAGGTCAATAGTAGTATCAGAGCCAAGGCACGTGTGCAACGGTATACGTGTCAGCATCTGGTCATGATTTGTGGCATCTGCTCGTCAATCCACAACCACCTCAACCGCCCGGTCTAGGTTTTCGCTTATCAAGTTCGTTTTTTTTTTGGTTCGCCGATTAGTTTTTTTGAATTTTTTTTGAATTTGGTATTATGCACTATCACACTTTACCCCCTGTCACACTGTATCCCCTATCACACTATGCCCCTATCACATTGTACCCTCTGTACCCCTTGTGCTCACTATTCACTGTTTGAGTTCGATTCGATTATCAAATTCATTTATAAAGTTCGTTTATAAATTTGGTTATCATTCGGTTACTCCCTTTGGTTCTGTTGGCCATCGTTGGCTACGTAGGAACCAATTCTAACATATGAGTGGAAATAAGGGCTTAGTTATTTCCCTAGTTAGCTTACTTATTTCTCTAGTTAGCCTACATAGTATCTTATTTAGCATATAGCGGATTTGAACTCACAACCTCATACTTCCAAGAGATAAGCCTTATCCACTAACCTATTTTCTCTTTTTGATACCTCATCCCTTCGAATAAATATTTATCATAACTCTTAACACTCTCTTTCCCTTATTTATTTATTTATTTAAACACTCTCTTTTATTTATTTATTTATTTATTAATGCACTCTCATTTATTTTATTTATTTATTTATTTATGATGATTACTATTATTATTATTATTATTATTATTATTATTATTATTATTATTAGTAGTAGTAGTAGTAGTAGTAGTAGTAGTAGTAGTAGTAGTAGTAGTAGTAGTAGTAGTAGTAGTAGTAGTAGTAGTAGTAGTAGTAGTAGTAGTAGTAGTAGTAGTAGTAGTAGTACAAGTAGTAGTAGTAGTAGTAGTAGAATTGCACTCCAACAATTGCAAAGTGATGAGAATAACTTAGTTGGGGTATGAAGGCCATTATTACTGCCCAAGAACAAGGCACACATTCCAAGATTGGTGCGCAAAATTTCCAATTTTCATGATTTGATGGGTGAAAGGATGGCCAATTTGTTATTTCATGGCTATCTTAATTGAGATACATAGATATATAGATAGATAGATGGATGGATGGATAGATAGATATATAGATAGATAGATAGATAGATAGATAGATAGATAGATAGATAGATAGATAGATAGATAGATAGATAGATAGATAGATAGATAGATAGATAGATAGATAGATAGATAGATAGATAGATAGATAGATAGATAGATAGATAGATAGATAGATAGATGGATGGATGGATGGACAGATGGATGGATACATAGATAGATAGATAGATAGATAGATAGATAGATAGATAGATAGATAGATAGATAGATAGATAGATAGATAGATAGATAGATAGATAGATAGATAGATAGATAGATAGATAGATAGATAGATAGATAGATAGATAGATAGATAGATAGATAAACAAACAGACAGATAGATAGACAGATAGACAGAGAGACAGACAGACAGACGGACAGACAGATAGATAGATAGATAGATAGATAGATAGATAGATAGATAGATAGATAGATAGATAGATAGATAGATAGATAGATAGATAGATAGATAGATAGATAGATAGATAGATAGATAGATAGATAGATAGATAGATAGATAGATAGATAGATAGATAGATAGATAAATAGATAGATAGATAGATAAATAGATAGATAGATAGATAGATAGATGACTTCTATTTTGATGAATCTTACTCTGAAAGTGAAAGAGTGAAATTTGTTACTAATTATTTGGTGGGTAAAGCCAAGTTATGGTGGAATGTTCTACGCCATAGCACCGATCGCCGTACCACATGGAAAACACTTCAAGAAAAGATCAAGCAATCCTTCCTTCCTCCTCAGTTCCACTTACATGCATGTTGATCATGGACAACTTTTGGATGGAAAGATGGAGATATTGTGTCTACCTATATTGAGCATTTTTGGTAGCGACTATTACTTATTCGGACGCTTGAAACAATTTTTGAAGATGCCTTGCAGCAAAAGTATGAAGATGGTTTGGAGATGGGAATCCAAGCTAAGCTCAACATCCTACGTCCCATGACCCTCTATGAAGCTATTGCTTTTGCACATGATGTTTAGAAAGAGTTTGAATCCATCACCAAGTCTATTCGGTTACAACAAGTGCGTCAGCGACAACCACCAATCAAACCCAATTTTCTCTGCTAGCCTTTCTTCTCCTATTTTTCAGCATCCACCTACTTTTCAATGCCTACCTACTTTTCAGCAATCTCCTCAATCCAATTTCTCACAAGTATCCAAGACCACTCCCCTACAGCCCACAAAAGCTCCAACCCTTCAAACTACAATGATGGAACAAAAGAGGCCATGTATCACTTGTTGGCATTGTGGTAAGTTTGGTCATACTAAAGCTAAATGTAGGTTTTGAACTAACGACATGAAGCATGTGAGAGCTCAAGTAGACAACATGGAGGTGGCGCTTAAAGACATTCAACCTGATTGGACCGAAGAAGTATTGGAACGGGATCTAAGTACCTTAGGTAACAAAATTTCTATTCATTCTTTACTTTGCATGCAAGGTAATATTAATGGTAAAATTGTTAATATTTTACATGATGATGGTAGTTCGCATGACTTAATTTCTCATACACTAGTGAAACATCTCCAATTAAACCCATTTCCTTCTACCTATAAAGTTAAGGCTGTATTTCAAGGAAATAGATGTGAAGTGCATAATGTCCGGATTTGTATAGGTTCATACATAGATGAACACACATTTTTAAGTGCTTCTTTGCAGTCCTATGATGTTATACTTGGTATGCCTTTTCATCATCATTATAACACATGCATTGATTATCATACAGACACCATGAGTTTTAAGTTTAACAATCAAGATATTTTTTTGTCTGCAATGCATGACTTCCAACCATTTCCATTAATTAGTCATACTCAAGTAAAACGTGCATTTAGGAAAAGCTACAATTCATGTATTGTTTTTGTCAATAATATAGTTGATTATACACAACCACTTCGTGATGCACATAAATCATTTATGGATTCCTATAAGGATTGTTTTATGGATGATTTTCCTTCTAAATGTTATGAATTATGGAATCTGTTGAACGAGGAATTGTTGGAGTGTTAATATAATAATGTATTAATCTGTTTTGTTGTTTTTGATATAGCAACTTAAGGTTTGTGAGGGCGTGAAAGGCATGAAATGGTAGACATCAATAATCCAGTTTATAATTTATATAGTTTGTAAATAAACTGGCATAGAAGGTTCTATTGTTAGAAACAGTTAGTAAAGGAATGGTTATAATAAGGGTCGTTGTAGACCGCAATTTTTGATATCAAAAGCAAAGGCTTTCTGCAAAAGCTACCAACTTTTACTTTCACGCATGCTTTTTGAAGCCACTCTCATGTAACCAGTATTTCCACATTATCAAACATTCCTATAAATATATGCACTGTATGGTGTTATGAATTATGGAATGTGTTGAACAAGGAATTGTTGGAGTGTTAATTTATTAATGTATTAATGTGTTTTGGTGTTTTTGATATAGCAGCTAAAGGTTCATGAGGGCATGAAAGACATGAAAGGGCGGACATAAATAATCCGATTTATAATTTATATAGTTTGTAAATAAACCCACGTAGAAGGTTCTATTGTTAGAAACAGTTAGTAAAGTAGTGGTTAGAATAAGGTTCATTGTAGGCCATAATTTCTACTATTAAAAGCAAAGGCTTCTGAAAAAGTTACAAACTTTTACTTTCATGCGTGTTTTTTGAAGCTGCTCTCATGTAATCACTATTAAACCCACATTTCCTATGAGGCATAAATTTAATGCCCCATCTTACTCTAGTTTTCCTCATCCTCCACAATCCAATTACTCAACTCCACCTATTGCTTCATCTCTCCAACCTACCAAACCACCCACCCTCCAAACTTTAGCAGTGGATGCCCAAGAGAAGCAACCACATATCACCTGCTGGAATTGTGGTAAACCTGGCCACACAAAAATAAAGTGCCGATTGCAACCTCTTCACATGAAACTAGTTGCAGGTCAATTGCATAACATGGAGGCCCATAATGAAGAAACTCATTTTGTTTGGACAGAGGAAGCATTGGAGGAGGACTTAAAAACCTTGGGTAACGATATATCAATTCATTCTTTACTTTGCATGAAGGGTAGTATCAATAAAACTTGGTTAATATTTTACATGACGATGGTAGTTCACATGATTTCATTTCACATTTATTAGTACAAGAACCTAAATTAAAAACATTTTCTTCCTTGTATAAGTGAAAGCTACATTTCAAGGTAGTCTTTATAATGTAACACAAGAAGTGCAAGATGTTATGATTAGCATAGGCCCATATGTAGATGAACGAACATTGTTAATTGCACCTTTGCAATCATACAATGTTATACTCCGTATGCCTTTTCATCATCATTATAACCCATGCATTGACTACCATACACATACCTTTAACTTTGAATTTAAAGGTCATTTCATTACTTTGTCTGTGCGGCATGATTTCCAGTCATTTCCATTGATTAGTCAAACTCAAGTAAAACATGCATTTAAGAAAGGATTTAATTCATGCATTTTTTTTGTCAATATCATTAATGATTATACTCATACACTTCCTAATGCACATAAACCTTTCATGACTACTTATAAGAATTGTTTTATATTTGAGTATCCCTTTGAACTACCACCATCTCGATTATCCTTTGACCATAGCATAGACTTAGTCCTTGGTAGTTCTCCTCCTCATAAAGCACCTTGTAGCCATCACCCACTACACCAAAAGGAAATAGAAAACCAAGTAAAAGACCTACTATAGAGAGGACATATAAGGCCTAGTTCTTCCCCATTTGGAGCACTAGTTCTCTTAGTAGAGAAGCAGAATAACACATATCGAATGTGCATTGATTATAGAGCCCTTAACAAGATCACAATAAGGAATAGATACCCTATTCCTCAAATAGATGGTCTCTTATATAAGTTACGAGGATCTCATGTCTTTAGTAAAATTGATCTGAAATCGGGTTACCATTAGATTCGTATAACAAAAGGTGATATTTTTAAGACTACATTTAGAAATCAAACTGGCCATTATGAATTTATGGTAATGCCCTTTGGACTTACTAATGCCCCTTCTACATTTTCACGAATGATAAATGATAGCGACCATGAGAAGCAATTCAAAACATTTTTTCATTTACTACGAGAGAACAGACTTTACGCTAATCCTAAAAAGAGTTTCTTCTTTCAACATAAGCTAGAATATCCACGACATATTATTTCAAGTGAAAGTGTGCATGTGGATCCCAAAAAGATTAAAGTAATAGTAGAATGGCCTACACAACAATCAATCAATGATGTTCGTTCTTTTCTTGGGTTGGCTAGTTTCTATAGGAAGTTTTCTTGAAATTTCTCTTATTTAACATTGCCTCTTACCTTCTTATTGAAAATGAAAATAAAATTTGCATGGGGACTTACTCAACAACAATCTTTTCACATGCAATTCCAGAGCACCAATCAAAAACTCAAACATGCAATTTCACATGCACCTATTTTACAGTTACCTGATTTTTCACAACCCATGATCCAATATCAGCTTGGTAAAGCTAATGTTGTAGTTGATGCTCTTAGCCATTTTCCTTCACATTCTATTATTTTGCATAATATTTCTGCCATCCTAATTCATTCTTTTCAAGAAATGATTTCCACTTATGTATCTGATTTGTATTTTTCATGTGCATGGCATGGCTTCAACACTGGTGCATCTTTATCTGATGAATAATATACATTTCATCATGGTTTACTTTATTTTCAACATAAATTGTGCATAACCCAAGCTTTTAAAGATTTTGTCATCAATGAAATGCACGAACCATCTTACATGGGTCATATAGGCATACAGAGCACCATTTTTGCTTGCAAAGATTTCTTCTTTTGGACACACATGGAAAAAGATATTTCACATTCTGTTTCTCAATGCATTGTATGTCAGTATGTAAAACGTCATCATGGTATACCATTTTGATTATTAATGCAACTCCCCATTCTGAACGAACCATGGGAACAAATCTCTATGGATTTTATCACGGCTCTTCCTATCACTTCATCACATAATGATATGATTTGGACAATAGTTGAGGTTTAGTAAATATGCATATTTCATTCCTTGTAGAAAAACTTTATCTGCACCTCAGGCTGCAAAATTAGTCATTAAATGCATTTTTCCACATCCATTAAATGCATTTAAATGCATTAAATGGATTTCCTAAAGTAATGTTATATGATCGTGATGTTAGATTTTGTAATCATTTTTGGGTTCCCTTATTTCAACATTTTGGTTCTAAAATAGATTTTGGCTCTGCATTTCATCCCGAAAGTAATGGACAAAGTGAAGCTACAAACAATACTATTCTTGATTTATTGCATTGTTATTCATTCGATAATCCTACTAACTGGGATGAAAAGTTTCCATTGCTTAAATTTGCTTACAATAACATCACACACCACTACTAGTGGTGCAGCTTTTGAAATTGTTTATGGCAAAACGCTTCCCACCCCCATGTCACTTAATCAAACTAACATTCTGATGGCTGATTCTATTGCTCAAGTTCACATTTCTATACTCCATGATGTTCACGAGCACATTAGGAAAAGTCAAGAACGTTATACACATTATGTCAATACAAAACAATTAGCCAAGGGATTTAAGGAAAATGGTCTTGTATGGTTGTGTGTCATTAAAAGATGTCTCAAACATATTCTGTAGCATCTTAAAACTAAACTTGCACCATGCTATTCTAGACCATTTCGCATTATACAAAAAATCAATGATAATTCATTCAGATTAGATATACCATCTCATTGGAATATACATAACTCTTTTCATATTAGTTTATTTAAACCCTTTAAAGGCACTTTACCACTCACTCCACTTCTTGATGACCCTCCTTTAATTGAAGAACAATATGAAATCTTGGTTCCTAAGAAAATAATTGATCATGATGCCACTACTACACAGATAGGTGCTCGATATCATCAATATTTAGTTAAATATAAAAATCACTCTATTGAAGAATGCCAATGGATACATAACACACAATTAAGACCCCATTATGACCACTTAATTTCTACATATCATACACAAACACATTAATGTAACTCTTCCATGAACATTTCCATGCATGTATTTTTACATGGAACATGCTTATTTTCGTTCAGTGATAATACATGTGACTGGCCATCCATATTTATTTTTATTTTATCAACTGAGGTCAGTTGCTTTTTCAACTAAGGGGCATGTTATGAATTATGGAATGTGTTGAACAAAGAATTGTTGGAGGTTTAATTTATTAATGTATTAATGTGTTTTGGTGTCTTTGATATAGCAATTGAAGGTTCATGAGGGCATGAAAGGCGTGAAGGGGCGGACATCAATAATTTGATTTATAATTTATATATTTTGTAAATAAGCCCACTTAGAAGGTTCTATTGTTAGAAACAATTAGTAAAGTAGTGGTTAGAGTAAGGGTCATTGTAGACCTCAATTTCTGATATTAAAAGCAAAGGCTTTCTGCAAAAGCTACCAACTTTTACTCTCACGTGTGCTTTTTGAAGACTCTCTCATCTAACCACTATTTCTACATAATTAAAAATTCCTATAAATACATGCACATTGTGGACTGTCGAAACAGAGTGCATGGGGGTAGATTGCACCCAATACTATGTTCTATCTCGTCTCCCGGCATCTCTATTTTTTCTGTGTGTTTTTTGCATCGATAACCTCTATATGTGCATGACCAAGATCTTGATAACAATAAACTACCACTTTCTAGGGGATCACTTGACCACAACATAGAGTTAATTCTTAGTAGTTCCCCTCCCCATAAAGCACCTTATAGGCGTGGACCTTTACAACAACAAGAAATAGCTAATCAAGTTAAGGATTTACTCCATAAATCACTAATAAGACCTAGTTCTTCTCCCGTTGAAGCACTCGTTCTTTTAGTAGAGAAGAAGAACAAGACTTATAGGATGTGCATTGACTATAGAGCACTCAATAAGATCACAATTAAAAACAGATATCCTATTCCTAGGATAGATGATTTTCTAGATAAACTTCTTGGAGCACATGTTTTTAGTAAAATTGAACTTAAATCTGTGTGTCATCCGATAAGAATGACACATGATGATATTTATAAGACTTCCTTTAGAACTCAAACTGATCACTTTGAATTCCATGGTAATGCCATTTGGACTCACCAATGCACCTGCTACATTCACACATATGATGAATACAATTTTTCTTGATTGTCAAGCTTTTATTCTTGTTTTCTTCGATGATATACTTGTCTATAGTGAGAATGATGATGACCATGAAAAGTATTTAACAACAATTTTCAATTTTTTACATAAAGACAAAATTTATGCCAATCCTGAAAAGAGTTACTTTTTCCAAAAAGAATTAGAGTATTTAGGCTATATTGTTTCTAGTCAAGGTGTTCATGTAGATCCAAAGAAAATTAAAGTAGTTGAAGAATGGCATGTACCTCAATCTATGAACGATGTATGCTCTTTTCTAGGATTAGCTAGTTTTTATAGAAAGTTTGTAAAAGGTTTTTCTTATTTAGCACTCCCACTCACATTATTATTGAAGAAAAAGCTAAAATTGCATGGGGATTGGCACAACAACAATATTTTGAAAAACCCAAACATGCACTTTCTCATGTACTTGTTTTGCAATTACCAAATTTTTCACAACCTTTCCATGTAGTTACAAATGCTAGTTGCATAGGTATAGGTGTTGTATTAATGCAAAATGGTCATCCCATTGCATTTGAAACTAGGAAACTTAAACCTTATGAAAAGAACTATAGTACATATGATAAGGAACTTTTAGTTGTTGTGCATGCTTTAAAAATTTGGAAACATTATCTCGTGGGTTTTGAACTCATAATCAAAATAGACCAACAAGCTATTAAGCATCTATTAAATCAACCCTTGAGTTATGATAGACACATTAATTGGGCTTCATTCATAAAACATTTTTAGCCTATGATTCAATATTAACCCCGCAAATCTAATGTTGTAACTGATGCCCTTAGTTGTTTCCCATGCCTACAAACAAATATTGTTTTCAATCAATAACATTTCTGCTATACATATTCATTCATTTCATGACATGTCAACCGTATATGGGTCATAGGGGCATACAAAGTACTATTTCTACATGTAAAGAATTCTTCTTTTGGCCAAATATGGACAAAGATATTGAATAGTATGTGTTCCATTGCATTGTGTGCCAACATGTGAAATGACATCATGGTAAAGCATTTGGATTATTAATGCCACTTCCTATAACCAATGGACCCTGGGAACAAATTTCTATGGATTTCATTACTATTCTTCCTTCAACTTCATCTCATAATGATATGATTTGGACAATTGTTGATAGGTTTAGTAAACAGGCATATTTCATTCCTTGTAAAAAGACTCTTTCTGCACCTCAAGCTGCTAAGTTATTTATTAAATTTATTTTTTCGCATCATGGGTTTCCAAAAGTTACTTTATTAGATTGAGATGTTCATTTTTGTTATCAATTTTGGGTTGCATTATTTCAAAACTTAGGTTCCAAAATAGACTTTAGCTCTGCATTTCATCCTAAAAGTAGTGGGTGAGTGAAGCTACGAATAGTACTATCTCAGATTTATTATGTTGTTATTCTTTAGATAATCCAAGTAATTGGGATGAGAAACTTCCTTTACTACAATTTTCATATAATAACACAACACATAGCACTACTGAACATGCACCGTATGAAATCGTGTATGGAAAAAAGCTTCCCGCTCCCATGTCTATCACTCAAGCTGACATACTTATGGTTGATTCTTTTGCACAAGATCATATTTGTACACGTAATGAAGTTCATGAGCACATTAAGAAGAGTCAAGAACGTTACATGCGTAATCTTAATAAGAAATGAGTACCTAAAGAAATTAATGAAAATGATTTTGTATGGTTATGAATAATTGAAAGTCGTTTGAAAAATATTTCACAACATCCTCAGGTTAGACTTGCACCATGTTATTATGGAGCTTTCCATATTTTTCAAAAAATTAATGAGAATGATTTTATATTAGACATAACTTCTCATTAAAATATACATAATTCTTTTCATATCAATTTATTGAAATTGTTTAAAGGAACTCTACCACTCACTCCTATTTTAGATGATCCTCCTTTGATAGAAGAGGATGCTGAAATCTTAGTTCCAAAGAAAATACTTGATTTTGATGTTACTACTACATGCATAGGTAACCAATATCATAGATATTTAGTTAAATATAAAAATCATTCACTTGAAGAATCTCAATGGATTCATAAAACATCACTAACTCCACATTATGATCATTTGATTTCTACTTATCATTCATAATCACATTAAATTCTATTTTTCTAGTTCCATGCATGTGTTTTTACATGTCGCATGCTTATGATTGTTCATTGATGGGTCCTGTGACTCACCATCCATGTCTATTTTATTCTTATCAACTGAGGTGAGCTGCTCATCAAGTGGGAGGCATGTTATACTTTATGGAATAATGGAATTTTAAATGGATTTTAATGCCCTTAGGTTTTTAATGTGTTTTGTATTTTAATTTAGAAGGTGAAGATTCATGAGGGTGTGAACGTGCATGGACTTATTCAAATATTTTTGAAGATATTCAGAAGAATATTTAGAAGATAGTTATTTTTATAAGATAGTAATTTTAGTTATTTTTGTAAAAATAATATATCTCTTTAGAAAGCAACATTTCTGTAAAAATAGAAAATCACGATTTTGTAAATAAAGCAAAAGCATGATTTTCGAAGTGCCACCCTCATGTATCTTCTATTTAGGATGTAATAAGAAATACCTACAAATACACATGCTCTGATAGACTCATCCATTAGAGTATGTAGGGGGAGATTGTACCTAATCTAGTGCCCAAACTCTTGTCTTTTTCTTTCTCTATTCTTTAAGTACTTTCTTTGTGATTTTGTTTTTGTACTATCCTCTGTGTACATGTGTCTGCGGGATCCAAAGGTCAACACTCACAGTAGAAGATGTTAGAAAGACTTTAGAGTTAGAATAATTTTCTAGAAAGATATTATATCTAACAAGCATATAACATGGTGCTCAAGGATCTACAATAGCTACCAATGATATGATGGTTATTGGTAAGATTTGAACCAAAGGACTAGGTTATTTGAAGAGTTGTTTCGTCCAATACAAGGGAACATGTTGGCATTTTGCATCTGGCTAGTAATATACACAAATTTTAAGAAAAGTTCTTTCACTATGGAGATTGTAAAAAGGAAGCTTATTAAGTTGTGGATAGTTGAATGGAGCTCCTAGGATTGGAAGTATAGGTTCCCTTCAATTTATATTCATATCTGGATTGAACTTCAACATTGTATGCTATTGTGATTAACTCTAAGTAAGCTAGTATTGGTAGGGCATCGAAAGGAGGAATTGGTTATGGGAAATGCAAAGCTCACTACGGCCCTAAAGACATCACACATATTTTCATGAATTGCAAAGGATATCAAAATCTCCAAGATGTGCTTGACCTTTCTTCTAGGTATCTTCACTATCATGCTTTTAATTATTAAGAGCTTTTTTCGTGAGCTTGCAACAAGATGGATCGTATCCACTAGACCTTATGGCAAGACATGTATTTTTTATCTTCATGGCTTCAAAAATACTACTTCAAGGATCAAGGCTTGTAAGTTGAGTTTCTTATCTCCCTTGAATTTAAGGATAGAATTACCATGATATATGACTTGGGGTACCTTATAATATAAAACCTTTTGCTATTTGTGCTTGCGAGTTGCGATGGACACACACAGTCAATTTCATGTTCATCCTCCCGACCACGCCCGAGACCTCCATTCTTTCCGTGAATACTTACCCCCAAGAGGACTCTCGAGTCTCTCTCTCTTTCAATATCTAAATTGCACCACTTAGTGCCATGTGGCAAATCAAGCCACATCATCCAAAGGGTGTTCCCACCCAAGGATTATATGTGACATTTCCTTCCCCTTAAAAGCATTTTTGTCCTCGAAAATGCAAATGAAATGTCCATAATGGTGAAAAAATGTGTTCGGACTCCCCTGAACCCCATGTACTCTTTGTACATGGTCATCTCTGTGTGTGTTGTTTCCGCATATCCTTCCCCTTAAGAAACCTCATAAGAGATCATCTCAGAGGTGGGAAACTGTCTAAGAGGTGCCTACTATCTCCCATGTACTCTCCTCTTCCATACTACCACTCCCATACCATACAACATCATCCAAATGACCTAAGTCCATATCATGTATACTCAATGGAGTAATAATAAGAAAAGAAAGTGTAAAGTGTCAAGCTTATAGGTATGATCGTATAATAATGGAGATAATAAACCATAGAATCCTCTGAAATATAGATGTAGCTCAGTGGTGTAGCTCAGTGGTGTAGCTCAGTGATGAGTAGCACCTCCTTTAATGTCAATCCGGGAAGACGTGAGGATGGTATGAAGACCTCGAGCAAGTGTAGGCACAAGTGTGTGAGTGAGAAGCACACTGACATGCACACACATACACACACACGCGCACACAAGGTAAGACAAAGAGAAAGAATCAATGGAGTTCTTAGATTACTTTCAAAAAGCTCATACAAGTTCAAATCAATTACAAGCTAACCTCAAAAATGATCTCTCTAGCTCTATTTATAGTTTTTGACTAGGTTTTGGCCATGTCCAGACCTAGTGTCTGGCCTAGTTAAAAATTAGGTTCTAGTGCCTATTTGAAGGCTCAAATGGAATCTAAAAATTATGAAAACTGGTAGGCAACTACATCCAATGCTCCTCAAGCTCAAGGACTCCTTGGCTTGCACAAAATGGAGCTACAAAAATATGAAATGTTATTTACAAAGGATTGTAGTGATAAAAATCACTATTTGTGTAGGGATTTCTTCTAACCATCTGACATACAATTCCTCGAGCTCCCCACTTGCTCGTTATTCTTGTGTGTCTTTGTGCTTCAGCTTCATGGAAAAATTATGGCCTACTTGCTAGATCGTCTTTGGCTACCCTGCTTGCTTGTGCCCTCTCTCCTTTCTGAATCCCTTCTTTGACTTCCATGCCTTGTGAGTCTTGAGGTGCCTTGACCGCTGCCAACACCCCCCCCACTCTCGTGTCTGTCGCCCCTGACAGACCCTTGTCTCGATGATCGTTGAACGTAATATTGGACGACGTCGGAAGCAAGATGATGTTCTTCTAGGCGCAGCCCCCGTGCTAGGCTGTAAGCAGTGCATCCCAATTTACTGGTCCGGGGACATCTGGATGGGGCACCCTCAATTGCTTTGAATGGATGGTTCTCTCCACAGTGAATAAGTGGAGGAGATGTGAGGGCCTGGGTACAAATATTTCGGAGTGATACTCCCAGAATCCTGTTACGAACATCTCCTCGAATGTTTGTTTAAAGCAAGCTGGGAGGTATTTGATTCTGGCATGCCACGCATATATGGCTTCTATCGATGGAGTGGTGCTCATGTCGTATACCAGATCTTGATTGCCTGTAACAAAGCCTACTCCGGAGAAGTGAGGGTCTTTAATGTTCTTGAATGTCCTGAATGTGATCATCATTAACTCAAAGATTTTCATGCACATTTGGGCCATCACATCGGGGGTATTGCGTAGTCGAATGCTCCAGTGATGGATTGTAGAAATCATATAATTCACAGTGGGAGGTCCTCGTGGGGGTGCTAGATAAACATAGTTCAGCCACTTGGCACAGCCTTTGATGTCTCGGACAGCAATGGTGAATTCGGGCCATGTGCGTCTTCGTAGGACTGGAACGTAGCAAGGATTGTACTTAATAAAGAGGGGCATGTTATTCCAGGTTCGAACCATTTTCGGATAGGTCTCTAGGAGGCGGATCCTCCAAGTGGGTTGATGAATGGACCCTCTTTTTGCACTCTCTGGTATATCGTCTGGGCCAAACTGGGTGGCAAAGGTGGGGGCCTTCCGACATTGTCGTTGGATCTCTGCATTGTAATCGGCCAAAAGTATGCAGTATGGCACATACTGATCATCGTTGGTCCCTATCCATCTGTGATGAGACATGCTTCGGAAATATTTGGACCTTATGACAGTCTCTTCTAATTTGGCTAAGGATTGGATTTGTATTGCCACTCTGTCTTCGTGGGTGTTCGCTATCTTTTCTAGTGTCTGAAGCCATTCAGGGGCTTCCACTTCTAAAGTATCCATTCCTTCTGAGGTTTGTTGCCCTCCTAGCATCGGCATAGGAACATAAGGTTCCTCATACGAATCATCTACCTCAATGGGAACCAATTCTTCTGGCTCTAGTTCTATAACTGGAGAGGGCTGCTGCTCATATGCCAATAACTTCTTCTGTAATTCTGCCACCTGCTCGGTTAATGCCTTTACCTCGTCTGAAGTAGAGGTTGACGGTATGCTCTTTGGTTGTTCTTCCTGTTCCCTAACTTGACGACGTAGTGTGTCGCGTTCTCTTTCTAAATCATCATGGGCCTCTAGCAGATCCGCATAGCTTTCTAGAATGGTCTTCATTGTCTCTGATGGGACTGCTTTGAACTGCTCTGGATCTATTTCGTGGGGAGAGCCTTCCATTGCCGCTTCCAGATTTTCTTCATTTTGCTTCTACAGTCGCTTATTTTCTTCGAGGGCGGTAGCCATGTGTTTCCTGAGTAGTTCCAAGTTACGTCGGACTCGAAGGTTATCGGTTTGGTAAACTTCAAGCAAGGCCTCGAGTTGTTTGACACCAGGCTGTTGTGATGGTTGGGGAGTCTCCAGGAGTGTTTGGTGGGCTTGCTCGAGTGTGGTGTAACGTTGGTTGAGGTCTGCATTTTCTTCCTCTATCGCCGTGAGTCGGCTCTGAAGTTGCTGATGGGTCGTAGTCAATTGATGGTAACGGTCTTCGAGAGCATGGTACTCATTCTGAAGCTGATACACACATTGATTTAATGCTAGAAATATACTATTTACATTGAATGATGCAGGAAAAGTTGAAGATGCAGGGGGAATGGGGATGGGGAAGGGAGTCGTGAATGATGTGGAGTCAAGTGGAGATGTGGGTGGAGGGGGTATGGGAGATTGAGGTTGTGTGGGGGGAGGGAGTGGTGCTGTGGCTGGAGATGTTTCCATTGTGTCAAGAGTGTGTGTGACAGTGTAGATGGGGACAGTGGGTGGGGTGGATGTGATGTTCGTGAATAGTGTGGTTAACGTGGGCATTGTAACTCCCCCGAATTGGAGTCCGGGAGAGAGAGGAATTCCCAATACTATTGTGGTGGTGGTGGAAGTGGTGGTGGTAGTGTCATGTGGTTGAGTGAGTTGTGTATTACGAAGTGGGGAAGGTGGTGAGAGTGGTGCTTCCTGATGTTCTTCTCTTTGCGTTGTATCTCCTTGTTCCAACACATTGATATCAATTTGTTTGCCGGATCGCATGGGACGGGTGGGAATTTGTTTCTCAAACCGGTGAATATAGGCCATTGCTGCATGAATGGCCTCATCCAAACCTATTGCATCTGCGTGCAGGTTCATGGACTCGATGAACATATCATCCACGCCTTCCTTTGCCAATAGTTGGCTCATGAGCTCTTTGCCTGATTCGAGTGACATTCTATGTTGTTCCTAAACTAGCTTCATGGTTTGATACGGTCTTTTGATTTGTGCCGAATATGCTGCGGCACTTGCTAGCTCTGAAAGTTCATCATATTCTTGTTCTTCGTCGGCTTCTCCTTCGTCTTCTACCTCGTGTTCATCTCCTTCGACTTCCACTACTACAGGTCGGGTAGGGGCTGATGTTGTTGATGTGTTCCTGGGTCCCCTCAGCCTCCGTCTCGAGATTAGATTCGTATATCAATCTAGCAACTTCTTCATCCGTGAGGTCATTGAGACTAAATCCTTGTGGAAATTCCAAATTTGATGGAATTGGGGGAAACACCAGATTGGGTCCCTCTGTACTTGGCCTGGGAAGCCGGATAGTGAATGGTCTAATGCGTCGGGTCTGGGGAGGGGTAACCTCTGGTGTGGTAGTGGCACCCCTAGGTTGAGCACATGGTAATTGAACGGTCCCTCACATTTTCTTTGATGGAGGACCTGCTGCTGATAGTCTTCTCTGGAACTCTTGGGCCCTGGACCATACGAGTGCACGTTGAATAGGCACGTCATAGGCCAAGCATCGATAGATTATTCTGGATAGAGCACAACACCCGTGAAGCACATTTTTCTGTTTCTTGTTCCATCTTTGATGGGCTAGGTGGATCTGATCTATTATCCAATGTGGTATGTTGATGGTGAGGTCCTCTGTCTCTGCCAGGTATAGGCTGAACCATATCTTTTTTGGAGGCATGGTGAACCTTTCTTGGGCGGGAAAAGCAAAATGCTGCATGATGGTTCGTAAGTGGAGAGCAATCATAGGCGTCATTGCGACCATGTCCTTCAATTTGTTGAGATCTTTATGTTTCATCCTGCCTGGAACCATGGTTTCCTTTTCGGTAGGAATGTGCATACTCTGCATGTCCAATGCTTCTCGTACCAGATTGAGGGTTAGTTTAAATCTCTTAAGTTCGTGGTCTGGCAACAGTGAGGGTAACACAAAAGTACTGTCGCCTCCTTTGGCCCTGCTAGGAGTGATGGTACTGATAAAATAAGAACAACGTAGGAAATCAGGTTTCGGTAAGTGTGCCCTGAAATAGTTGCTCAAGCCTGCTTTGGTCCATACTGAACGCATTACTTCAGCATTCTGGTAGTTCTCGAATTCGCGCGTGAAGAAGTGGTAGCGTCCCCATTTCCCATTAAACTCTAGTTCAGCTTCCCAAAAATAGGTTCCATCACCCAATGGTCCTGCAACATCACTAAACCAATGAGCGTGTTTCCCCACTTGAGATGTGTGCCCCTGAGGAGGGTCCTGAATAGGGAGCACATGCACAGCTTGAAGTTCTTGAGGTCTCTCGGTGAGGTGTTGTTCGAGGAGGAGTGTTTCAATGTCCACTATCTGTGCGCTAGACCCGGCCTGAGAACTGGAGCCTCCTGCTTCAGCCATGTCACTGTTTGCTTGCTGGTTATGTGAGAATATAGAATCATGTGTTAACATTGTAATGGACAAGATAGAACAGTTGTTGTCCCCATTACAACATTAACATGCGGTGAATGATGCGTTAGTAGTCAGTGAGTGCTTGATGATTGTGTGTGTAGTTAGTGAATAGATAGGCCTAAGAGCTTAACGGAACGATGCGGTGTATGCGTGATGTAGTTAGTAGGTGGATGTGAATTTACAAGGACGGTTCAGGGGGTTTATTACACATCTTAGGATGCGAGACACAATGTATGGGCTGTTTCGGTTTGGTGGAGATTCTAGAGGGCTTGGTGAGAGTAATTGCTTGGAAATGAGGCGTTTTAGGGACCCATTTACAAATGATAGTGTTCGTGCGCATGGGTGTATATGTGTTCGTGTGTGGTGTATAAGAAAGGGTATCAGATGCTAGGGGGAATGGACCATGTTGTATGGGGTGTGGTCTCTGGATAGCTATTTGAGCCCGCAAGCAAGCCTTAGGCGCCCAAATTTGTCTTGATTGTGGGCTAGCCTTCATCGACTTCTTCGGTACCCAAATAGACTTCACTCTTGTAGAAAATTTTCTGAAAGACTTCTTATTAGTGTCGTGCTGTTGATTACTAATAAGAAGCTTTGTTCATGTGATTGGCTTGATCGCAGCAGGGTGTTCGCCTTTTCGTACCCAAACTTGTTTCAATGGGTGAGACATTCTGCTTCGCCTATCCTTTTGGTCTCAAGCATAGGTAGTACTCTGCTTCTTCTGTATTTGACCTACCGTTGGTTGCTGCATCCCTCTGGCCTTTGGAAAAGAAGGGAGTTCCATTGCGTCCCTGACTCCTTGAGTGAGATCATCGTTCCTCTGCATCACACAGTTTTGGACAAGAACAGCATGGTCATCTTCATGTGTACTCTTGGAAGGACCAGAAGTTTGTGCCTTTTCTAGTTCCTTGAGTGCTCCACTGTCCATTTCAACTGTAATTTGACTCTCATTTACCCATACCTAAAGAAGTCCACTTCTTAGGTTTAGGTTGACTGCATGATCATAGATCCAGTCTTGACCCAAGACAAGAGGCTCAGTAAGATCCTCGTCCTGACACACTAGTACTTTAACTGTCATTAGAATGTCTTGAATGCAGAAGGGAAACTCCACCTCGCCCATGCAAGGGGTTTCCACACCTCCCAATCTTATGAGATATGCCTCTATAGGATTGACTTTTAAATTTAATTCTTGACAGTAAGAGAGTCTCACTGCACTAGTGGTTGCACCTGAGTCAATTAATGCTCGCACAGTTCTTGCACTAGTTCCTTGTCCTATCTCTAGGGTCACAAAAGGACGTCTATCAATTATTCTATGGGAACTTAGTCCTGAGACTTCACACATTGCCATATGATATCTTGGGTCCGCATAGTTCTCTGTCCTGGGTTGATCCCTGCCCTGTCTTCTCAGCTTCATCCTTCTGATGCGTTCTAAAGCTTCTGCTTGAGCTTCTTCTCGAATTTGCTTTTCTTCCTCCTTACGTTTCTTAGCAGTGTTGAGTCGACTTAGCATTTCCTCTATGAGAGGTTCCTGATACAACTTGACTCTACATCCGCTGATGTAGCTCGGGAGAACATCACCCTCTAAGGTGGCTAGTTGTACTGCTCCACTCGTTGAGATCCTATTTATGATCATTGGTCCATAGCCACGCTTCTCTAATTTTCTAGCATGTTGCTTCAGGGTGTAGACTAAAACTAAGTCACCTGCTTTCACACCCTTATCCTTCACGTGAGCATCAAAGTATGCCTTTTGTCTTTTCTTAGCTGCATATATTCTAGCTGCTTCTCTTAGTCTTGTTTCACCTAGTCGTTCTAGATAAAAAATCCTCGAAGAGAGTTCATGACCTGTCCACTCATGCTCTTGTGCTACTTTCAATGTAGGTATCAAAAAATCTAATGGTAGCACCGCATTTTGGTCGAACACCATCTGAAAGGGGGTGGCTTGGAGTACCGTTTTATAGGCAACTTGGTATGCCCAAATAGCATGATGTAGCTGTTTGTCCCAATCAGAGCGTTTATTGTTCACTAGTTTAGTCAGAACATTGCATAGAATCTTATTTGTGCTTTCGGCTTGCCCATTAGCTTGTGGGTGATAGGGGGTAGACTTCTTGTGTACTACCAAGAATTCTTGGAGAAGGTTTTCAATGACTTCATTCAAGAAGTGAGTGCCCCTGTCACTTACTAGCTCTATAGGTAGCCCGTATCTAGTGAACACATTCTCAAATAAGAACTTTGCAGTCATCTGAGCATCGTTCTTCGTGGTAGCTTTCACCTCTACCCACTTAGTTAGATAATTTGTGGCCACAATAATGTACTCAGCATGTGAACCCTTAGCTGGGGGATTAATAGGACCAACAAAGTCTATTCCCCACTTAGAGAATGCACGTCCACCCATCATAGGTTTCAATGGCATCTCATCCTTGTGTATAGGATACTGAGTGCGCTGACAGACATCACACCTCTTCACATAGGTATGCGCATCCATGTGAAGAGTCGGCCACCAAAGTCCTGCAAATAATATTGCTTTGATTACCCGGTCTGGACCAAAATGTCCTCCTGCTACACCTTGGTGAGCAGTTTCCAAGATCTTCAGATATTTAGACTCATGGACACATAATCTTAGGTAACCATCTTTACCATGCTTGTATAGATTATCACCAATGAGTGAGTAATCTAGGGCTTCTTGTTCTAAGCTTCTTTTCCTAGCCAATGTCATATCTTGAGGGAATGTTTTCGTCCTCAAGAAGGCTACTAATGGTTCACTCCAATCTGGCACTATAGTCACTTGATAAAGAGTGGCATGCTCCACGGGTGGTTTAGTGCAACAGATCGGACATTCCTTACACAATCTATGAACATCTACTTCCATAGTTGGCCAATGCACTCCTAATCTCTTGAGTGTTTGTAGGGTTCTTTGCTTTGAGTAGTGTTGCTGTAATGCACCTACATGTGCCAATTGCAACCATTTTGCGTACTCATCTTCTTCTACACAACAGGCCAATACCCCTTGGTCCGTATGCTTGTACATGCTTCCAGCCATGATCTGGTATTTCCGGGCTTTTACTATCTCTCTACCCTGTGTGTTGATTACTGGGTGCTTAGGCCCATATGTCAATACTGGTACTAAAGGCTTAGCCCACTGCGGTACCACTTCCAAGTTAAACAAGTAAGCATCAGGAAGGTCATTTGATACTCCTTGTGGGGCTTCTCCAGACATGAGCCTTGAGAGATGATCTGCTCTCAAGTGGGTTTTGCCTTTCCTCACTACTACCTCGAAGTCATACTCCATTAGTAAGAGAAGCCATCTTACTAGTCTACCTGTATTGCATGGCTTGTTCACGAGATATAACAATGCTTGATGATCAGTAAAAAATTTAAACTTATTTGCAAGCAAATAATGTCTAAACGTTTTAACTACATATACCATGCCTAATCCTTCTCGTTCAGTGGTAGTATAATTTTGTTCAGAAGCATTCAACTGTCTACTAACATAGGCAATTGGGAGATCCATATTACCTTCACCGGTAGGTTGCGCGAGTACACACCCAATAGCATAATTGGATGCATCTACATGAACATGGAAAGGCTTATTCCAATCTGGTGTGGTTAAGATTGGTGCTGAACATATTCGTCGTTTGAGCTCATTGAAGGAGTTTTCGCATTCATTAGTCCACTCAAAATTTGTCAAAAGGCTGTACAGAGGCTTTGCAATGATGGCATACATGTGTATAAAGCGTCGGTAATACCCACAATGCCCCATGAAAGCTTGCACTTCCTTAACATTCTTTGGCCTAGGTAGCTCGACAATAGCTCTAACCTTTTCCTCATCCGTAGATATGCCATTCTTTGACACTGTGTCCCAAAATTTTTCCTTGCCTGACCATGAAAATACACTTTTTTGGGTTTAGGCAGACTTGATAATCTCTGCATTTGTCAAAGATTTGTCTGAGCTCAGGAATATGAGTTTGTCTAATGTTAGAATGAGCACAGAGATCATCCACATAGACTTCCAAATTCTTCCTCAAGAACTCTTTAAATACATGACACATCAGTCTTTGAAATGTGGCGGGTGTGTTGGTGAGCCCAAATGGCATTACCCTAAAAGCAAATATGTCCCACTCAGTAGCAAAAGCTGTCTTATGCTGATCTTCTGGAGCAATGGCCACCTGATTGTAGCCCGAAAATCCATCAAGAAAGCTGTACACTTCCTTGCCTGCTACTCTTTCTAAGAGATGTTCCGTGATAGGAAGCGGATAATTATCTCGGATTGTGGCTGCATTAACCTTCTTCAAATTAATGCATACACGTAGTTTCCCGTTCTTCTTGGGCACCACAACAATGGGGGATACCCACTCAGTGTGCTCAATTTCATAGATGAATCCAGCTTCCACCAATCTATCTATCTCCTCTTTTATCTTGGAAGCATAATTATCATTGTATGTGTATGGCTTCTGCTTCGAGGGTTTAGCATCAGAGGTCATGGGAATAGTATGCGAGCATATGTCTGGGTCAACGCCTTTCAAGTCCTTGTAACTCCAAGCGAATACATCTTTGTATTCTCTTAGCAAGGCTATTAGCTCATGCTCTTCTGCTTCTGTTAGGTCATGCCCTATGTAAGTGCATCGCTCTTCTCCTTCCTCTACGGCTACAACTACCTTCTTCGTGGTTTCTTTGTTATCATAGGCCTCTCCTGATTGAGCCTCACGTTTAGGCATTCTTATCATGACTCTCCTATCATCTATTTCATACTTCTTAAAATTTTCAGGGACCTCAAACAAGGATTCTTTTGCTTCTGGTGTGACTTCTCTCTTCTTTCTTTTCTTTCCTTCTTCCTTCGGGGTCACATGTGTGGTTAGCCTTACATCATTTGTAAGCTCTCCATGCCTCTGGGGTTGAACTTCTACTTCATAGAAGTATTCTTCATCTGATGCAAAAGGTGGGTCCATGATGATTGACTCTAGATCGGAGTCACTTGCATCTTCAAATGCATCAGGGCTAGGTTCGCACTCTTCTAAAACTGCCTCTCCCAAGATTGGCTCTATGAAGAAGACTGAAATGTCATAGCCATCTTCATCACAGTGGGGTGTCCATTGTTCTTCATTGATGGCGACGTCCATTGTCGCTAAAATTTCTGCCCAACCGTGGGGTTCAAATTCTTCGTCTAGAAATACTACAGGTGCATAGGCTGGGTCTTGAATTGATCTATGGGGTTCCTTCACACCTATCTCTCTGGCTTTCTCTCTGTTTTCCTCTTCTATGGCTACTTTACACATCCATAAGTGTGTTATCATGCATCCATGAGGATCCTGATCCTATGGAATACACAGACTCCGTATCATCTTTGGCTCTATGGATGGGGTTCCATTGAATGGGGGGTACATCCCTATGAGAATAATCTTTGAGATTTACTTTGGTCGTGACACCTAAGTGTTGCAAGTACAAGGAGTTGGTTCCCCAATCCTGTACCACCTGCACTGTCGCATAAATGGTCTTCCCAAGATCATCTCATAGGCATGGTTCTTGCTAAAATCACATATGGCAAAAGTATGCTCAAACTCAACACCGCATGTAGTGAGAGTTATTCCTTCTAACAAGCCTAAAGGTCTTTCTATGTGACCATCGGCCATTTGCAACTTCATCCTCGTGGGCCTGAGTGCAGGCTTGCCCCAATGCTTCCATAGGGAAGTGGTGACAATTGCAAGTCCTGCACCAGAATCGAGAATTGCCTTGGTTGTGTACCCCTGATAGGTAATGGGAAGATAGGTGTTCCCTTCTTCGCCTTCACACATGTCTCCTATCTTGTCCAAGGGTATCTCTGGCACTGTCCTATGTGATCCTACCTGGGAACGCGGTTTAGCTATCTCTGGCACTTGTTTGGCTACATGTTTCCATAATTCGGGTTTAACCTTGAGTAGCTCTTCTAACTTGAGATTGCACTGCACTTTAGTGTTTTTCACTACCTCTGTGTTCCTAGGTATAACTGAGTCTTCATTTCTTACCATGACAGTGGGTGTTCTCATACACGTGGACTTAGCTTCCCATGGGCCTGTGAAATGGGGTAGCTCTTGTATGGAATTAGACTCAAAGTCTAATCTCTCCTGAGATTGAGTACTCTCCTGTTCTTCATAAATGGATGGGATGTCTTGTGGGAATTGATCGTGTGCATCATCCACAAGTTCAATGGGAGGAGGGACTTCACTTTCTTTAGCCCATTTGTCTTCTTGAATCTCTCGTAGGAATTCTGGTGTGAACCGATTCATAGAAGAAGATGTGTCTGGCTCCGTAGAGTTAGGCACATAAGCTTCCTGTGCAGGTAGGCTCATTTTCTCACTTGCCTTGCCCTTGGTAGGAGGGTTGGGTTCCTTTTCTGATTGTGCTACTAATCTCTCCAACCTTTCTAGCAGTCCATCAAAGTGCAACTGCGTCTTAGCTGAACTAGAGATGTTAAAGAGACGACTTGATTCAAACATGGTTTGAGCCAATTCCACCATTTTAGCACACAGCTTGGTTCTTTCTATCTCTAAGTCTGCCCTAGGGTAGCACTTGTCATGATCTGTCACAGTTGGCCCTTCTTGAATTCTGGCTTGATATGCCTTAAGCATCATGTCTATGTCTTCAGGAGTGGGGTCAGCTAGAACTGATCCTACTCTAGGGGGTGGTGGAATGGTATGAGGAGGTGGGATGGATGGTGATGGAGAAGGTGATAGGGATGGAGGGATTGGTATGTGAGAGTTTGCTTGAGAGGTGAGTTCAACAATTTTGGCTTTGGTTGAATGAGAGACAGTTCAGGAGCATAGACCAACTTTTACAGGCTTTCATCACTGAATTCTCTAAAAGTGGCATCAGGCATAATACTTCTTCATTGATACATAGTTTCAAGCAGACCCCCCAAGAGACGGTTAGACTTGCAGGAAGAAGATTTAGGCAATACTTAGAGAGATGCCCTATCCCCGAGTTACCTACACCAGCCAAACAAGTGGCTTTATTCCTGGACGGATTGCTAAGCACAAAGTTGAGATCCTATGTGTACTTGAAGGACCCTAGGACCATAGAAGAGTGTGTACGCATGTGCATAGATGTAGAGGATAACCTAGGGGAAGAGCTAGAGCTTTCCAAAATCTACAAAGATTCAGATAGTGCCTCTAGTCTCTCTTCCACACACTCCACATCCATTGAAGAGTTAGCAGAGAAGGTAGCTCAGAAGCTAGGTGTCTCTAGCAAACAAATCCCGAGATTTGCCCCAGTAAAAAGGTTCTATACTTGTGGTGGGGACCATATGGCGAATGTGTGTCCCATCATGGCTCAACCCCAAGTGAATCCCAGAAGCCAATACTGCACCATAGAGCGGAGATACACAAATCATACAGCACAAGATTGCCCCTACAACAAGCAGGCGGTTAGGCAACCCTACCCTCAGCCATATCCCCAACAAGGAAGATATCAGAACCAGTACCCTCCACAACCATATGGCAGGCCACAACAACCCTATCAGCAACCCTACCAAAACCAACAAAGACCTCAACCTGTGCTAGCCCAACAACCCCCTACTCCAGCCAATGTGATCCCTATAAAGTATGCAGTGGCAGAAGAGAACCTGAATAGAGCTATAGTGCCAATAACACCATTGATTTCAGAGAATGACCCGAGTGATCAAAGTTTTGATTCCACACATATAGATAGCCCCCAGGCATATTATATGCAGTCTCCTGAACATGGTGAGTCCTACTATAGCGAAGAGCCTAGTGAACCTAGTTGGGAGTCAGATTACACAAATGTCATGTATGCAAACCCCAACCCTAGACCTCAACCTAGGCAGGTAAGACCCCCATTCCCTAGAGGACCATGCTATAAATGTCAGGGAGATCACCTTATTCGTGATTGTCCCATGCCTGCACATACACAAACCCAGGCAGTGACGATCCAGGGCTTTTGTCAAGATTGTGGAAAGGAGCATCTCTTACGAGATTGCCCAAAAAATCCCAATCATATGCCGAAGATCACTCCAATCAATGTTATTGGGTTAGTAGACTCCACAGGGAGTGTGACCTCCACTGCACCAGTGCAAGTAGTCACCAGAGCTCAAGCTTTGCAGCAAAACCCAGGAGTAAGCCAGGAAAAGAGTGCCGAAGTTAGTGAAACAGAGAGCATAACCAAGAAACGGACGAGAGCCTGGAAAGATAGCCGAGAAAGGATGAAAAGACAATGGGCAAAGAAGATGAGTGAATTAGAGGAGAGGTTGAAACCATGTCAGGGCGGTGTTCCTAAGGGTTAGACCAAAGGCATTGTACTATGTGAATAGGTCCTCCACTTGCTAAGCTCTCAAGACCTACCTAAACTCGGCTACATGATCGTAGGGGTCTCCAGTGCCATCGAAGTAGTTCTTCATGGACTTAACTAGCTGGGTTGGTCTCAGGGTCCTCGTGTGCTCTCTTGGTCTTGGCAAAGGGAAGTCATCGGCATTTCTTCGGTTTCCTGGGGCTCTATGTCCCTCACGCTCCGCTCTATTTGTCTCTGTTCTCGTTCCTTCTCTTCCCAAAGAGTTGGCAAAGCTTACCTCAGGTCTATCTCTATGTCTGTCTTTGTGGGATCCATGAGCTTGGGATGTTCCGGCTCCTGGGTGACCAAAGGACACATTGGATCTTGGTTGGGGGAAAATAAATTCACCCTTCCATGTTTAGGCATGCCTATCATTTTCTGTCACCACAAAGACCCTCTCTGAAGCGTGATCTAAATAGGTCACTGTGCCTGGGCTATCAGGATCTTTGAACTCATAGATCATGATTGTTCCTACTTCATTGGGCCGATCAGATTTATACCTCCAAAATGCTTCATCAGTCTCTCGGTTTAGGAGCAAATCTATGCTCTTATTGTCTTGAGGCATCCATTCTGGCGTGAGGATTCTGGTGAGGACTGATTTGCCTCGAGGGGTTCTAGGTTCTGCAGCCATGTTCCCTTGCTCTAAGTCACCTAAGTCCGCCTCAGGGATTACATTTCCAAATTCGTCTGTCCTATCTCGGTGACTGGTGACTACATATATGGTTCCTTCCTTGTCTAGGTATGCTCCATTTTCGAACTTGACAGCTGGGTGTTCTAGTCCAATGGATTGGTCAGGGTTTTTAATTTGGACCACTGATCTTCCCAGACCATCCTCATAGATGCTAGCACCTAATTGGTTGGTCCTAAGGTATTCCAACTGCGTCTTGTACGGGCCTTCTACCCTATGCAAGTATGACACACCTGAACTTCCAGTAGGTCTCTCCATGCCTTGAGACATCTCAGACTCGCTTGTTTCAGAGCTAGGGTAATAGGAATGATGTCTCAACTGCTGAGCCCAAGACCTAGTAGTGTGATTGACACTAGCCTCTGAAGACCTAAGACTTTGTCTATCTCTCCCTAGATGTCGTCCTGATCTAAGGTTCATATGCCTGATTAAGTAGTCCAAAATTTCCCAAGTACAACCTCGTTCCTGAGTTCTTTGGTATTTGTCACTTGTTCTTTTTAATGTTGCTTAGTCTGTTTACTTCTTGTCCAATGAATCGTCGTTATAAGGAATACTTAAGTTTTTATCGTACTTGAGGTTGGTCGCTTTGGTTAAATTCTTTTCCTTATGTGTTTCGCAGTTAAATTTTCTTTGTGCTTGCACTTGAATAATTAGAACTCTTGGGCTTAGTCGTGCTTATCGTAACCCTAATTAATCCGAACCTCTATCCGTACTTAGCCTGAGCTAGGGATTGACAGAGGGTGTTGAGAATTTCCAACCTTGAGTTTCTTTCCTTGTGTTGTTGCTCTGGTGTGCCCAGGAAGCGTGTTCCCAAGCTTGCACTTACTCTTGCCTCGAGTACCCTTCACTGCTCTCAGAGGACCTGTAAAAGGCCCGATGTTAGCTCAAGAATTGAATTCAGTTGACAGACAAATCACATTCATGTATGTAAGTAACAGACCAAAGTGCATTTGCCTCTATGGGAAACCATCCCAAGGGATCCTTAGTTTTCCTACCCTGAGATATGATCAACTTCAAATTACCCTATCTAATAATCCTGATATTAATTTTACCGTAACCAGTGGAAGTTTTGGTTGCACTCCCCACGAGCTTTCCAATAAAACAAAAATCACAGCAATTGGATTTCGTATGAGAAAGTTATGCCAGTTCAGGGTTTGGGGCTAAAACAGGATTAAAAACAGGCTCACAGGCAATCAAGAATTCTTGAACTACTTGTGTCGCGGACCCACAATGCAATGCTAAACCCTACTGTTTGTCCGACACTTGTCAAAAATAGATCACCCTTTTTTTTTTCCTAAAAAATTGGCCCACATTGCCCGTCTATCACGTTCGCAAGCTCTGTCAATCGCGATTGATAGGTCAGTCGCAATCGACGTGTCCGTCGCGATTGACAGAGCCGTCGTGGCTGTCAGTCGCGATCGATGGGTCAATCGCGATTGACAGAGCCGTCGTGGCTGTCAATCGCGATCGATGGGTCAATCGCAATTGACACGTGGCCCGGAATTTCAATCAATCATGGTCAAAGGGTCGTTGACTCTGTCGGTCGCGATTGATGAGTCGATCACGATTGACAGGTCCATCGTGAGTGGTCAGTCGATCGTGGTCAAACAGTCGTTGATTGGGTCGGTCGCGATTGACAGGTCCGTCGGGGCTGTCGGTCGCGATTGACAGGTCGATCGCGATTGATGGCTCGATCGCGATTGACACGTGTCACGCGTAGCTTCTGTCGGTCGTTGTCAGTCGGTCGTTGACCCTGTCGGTCGCGATCGAGGTGTCGATCGCGATTGACAGAGCCGTCGACAACTGTCCGTCGTGGTTTGTCGATCGCGATTGACAGAGCGATCGCGATTGACAAAAAACTGTGGAATTTTAAAATTTCAAGTACACTTTTGGGAAGCTCTAGGCCTATACATCACATTTATGCACTTTGTTTATCAATTGGACCAACTTTTCTGTCGGTCTCGATTGATAGAGGTCAACGCCTCGAGACCTGCACAGTCAAAATTTGTACCTGCTGGAGCTGGTGCAGTTGCTGGGGATGCTGATTCCTGCAGAAAATCTCAAAAAACACAGAAAATCGCAAGCACACAAACGCTCTCTCGCTCTCTCTCACAAGTGAAATGAGGGGAATGGTATGGGTATGAAGATATGACCAAAAACTGAAATTTTCCGCGATGATGGAGAAGGAGGTGGAAGATGGTGATGATGATGATGGAAGTGAAGATAGTGAAGAAAACGAACGAAAATAGAGGATAGTGAAGGAAATACCTACAACTCCAACGTGTCAACTCTACGTCTTACCATCACACGCTCGTCCTCAAAGCTCAATCCCCGACAACGGCACCAAAATTTGGTGTAGCTCAGTGATGAGTAGCACCTCCTTTAATGTCAATCCGGGAAGACGTGAGGATGGTATGAAGACCTCGAGCAAGTGTAGGCACAAGTGTGTGAGTGAGAAGCACACTGACATGCACACACATACACACACACACACGCACACAAGGTAAGACAAAGAGAAAGAATCAATGGAGTTCTTAGATTACTTTCAAAAAGCTCATACAAGTTCAAATCAATTACAAGCTAACCTCAAAAATGAGCTCTCTAGCTCTATTTATAGTTTTTGACTAGGTTTTGGCCATGTCCAGACCTAGTGTCCGGCCTAGTTAAAAATTAGGTTCTAGTGCCTATTTGAAGGCTCAAATGGAGTCTAAAAATTATGAAAACTGGTAGGCAACTACTTCTAATGCTCCTCAAGCTCAAGGACTCCTTGGCTTGCACAAAATGGAGCTACAAAATATGAAATGTTATTTACAAAGGATTGTAGTGATAAAAATCACTATTTGTGTAGGGATTTCTTCTAACCATCTGACATACATTTCCTCGAGCTCCCCACTTGCTCTTTATTCTTGTGTGTCTTTGTGCTTCAGCTTCATGGAAAAATTATGGCCTACTTGCCAGATCGTCTTTGGCTACCATGCTTGCTTGTGCCCTCTCTCCTTTCTGAATCCCTTCTTTGACTTCCATGCCTTGTGAGTCTTGAGGTGCCTTGACCTCTACCAACAATAGAACAAAGTCCCATAACAAGTGACTCCAAACCCATCTAGGACTAAATGATAGATTGCCCTCATAACACTCCAGGTCTTCCTAACCTTGAGTGTGCTCACAAGTAATAGTTTCCTCTAACTACCTTGTGACCATGCAATTCCATCATCTAACTCATATATAAGAATTTCTTGGTAATGGAATGAAATCTCTACATTCCACCAACCAAGAAGTCTGTGGTTTGTCATCCTTTACCATTGGACTAAGTTCTATTGGAAGAGCATCTATTGGCACTAGTGCAAACTCTAATATTTCTCTTCCCTGTAGTTTGCCATATGAATGCAGAAAGCATTACCTTTGAGATTCAAATAATCCCTAAGTACCCATCCTCCTAACTGATGTTTACTCCTCATACTCATGATGTAACACCTACTAAGAGTTTGGTACCATGATACGTTAGATATATCTCTATCTCCTATAAACCCTAATGAGAAGAGTCATAAGTCTACTGCCAGTCTAACTAATGTCAATAACTAGATCATCTCATCTAGTCAAAGACCATCACTGGAGTAACATAATGGCTCCTCTCTAGAGTCTCCATGTGAGACTCTATCTAACCATCATGATTAACTGATCTCCTTTTTGTCTTTGATAGAAGAGTGCCACTTCAATCTAGACAACCACAATGAGAAAGTGAAACTCTCTCTCTCTCTCTCTCTCTCTCTCTCTCTCTCTCTCTCTCTCTCTCTCTCTCTCTCTCTCTCTCTCTCTCTGTAATCGCCTCTAAGGAAAAGAGCTCCGGTAGTGGAATCTATTCCACTTTCCCTTTCCCTTTGAAAGAGGTTCTGTTGAATCCATTTACTCTGCTCATCACTGAGAACATTTGGATAAGTTCTCCATGTTTTCCCTCAAAAATAGTGGAGAAAGAGACTCCCATGTGAAGGAAAATTACATTGAGAAGTAGAGTAAATGAATTCCTTCTAAAATATAGACCAAGAGATGTTTCCCAAACACCTCTTCTCTCTAAAGAAAACATAATCTATTCTTCTCCTATGAAGAAATCATGTTTTCCTTTCCTTCTTTCTCTCTCAAAGAGCAGGAGCTAAAGTAAGACCAGTAAGCTAAAATGAGATCTCTTCTTGATCTCTAAGTTAATTCCCACTTTCTCCTTTCTTTAAAAGAGAAATTTATGAATTCATTTGCTCCTCTCTTCCATGACTGATGCATAATCCCTCATTACATATATTCCTATACAGATGGAGAAAAGATCTCCCCTAACTAATTAAGGTGTATGTAGTGAAGAGTGGAGAAATAAATTCCTAATAAGGATCAAAATCCCTCTATTAAAATGGTTAGCAATGATATGACATGATACCATAAATACATGTGTATCCATACTAAAAAGCTATCTCTGCCAACCGTCCTCTATGGATGGACCTATACGATCCCATGAAACTTATGGAATTATCCTTCCTAAAAACAGCAAAATGAGTATGTGATATCCATGGTGATAAAATCACCTATCACATTCTCTACTGGAAGAATAAATCTTCCCTGCAGTATGAAGGATAACTCCCAATCCTAAGGAGATGTCTACTAAGAGCTCTCCTCTGATCTAGTGAGTCATGACGCCATGAATGATGAGTCCTTTTCTCCTTGGCCATGGACGAAGAGTGCTCAAATGGAAGTCATTTCCACCGTCCTATACCAGTGAAAACTTCTTCCAATTCATGGTAGCATATCTACACTAAACCGAATATATATTCCATGTAATGGAATATGCAAGTGGACTCTAATGAATCCCATATCCTAAAATCATATGAGTGGACTCAAATGAGTCCCATGTCCTCGAACTAGTTAGTTTGGTTCTAGTTAATATGTGACTATGGATATCCCTTTTTGTTCCAAACGAACTTGTTCTCAGGTACCAAGACAAGGTCTGAGTACCTCTCTATAGATCCCAACATACATGATATGTATTGAGTACCCCAACTATTTCTTAACTAAGGGATCTATGCTTTGAATCATCGATCTAGTGCCATACCTCTGGCCTTCCTAACCATCACTCGAATCATATAAGCACCCGTCGATGCTATCTCATGAAACCCATCTCTGTGATCCGATCTATTTGGTTTCCTTAGTAGTGTAGCATAAATGCTTCACTACTTGGTCAAGTGATGCGCATGAGTGAACTAGTCACTTCTTGGGTATTCCTGATAATTCCCCATAGTCTCCTAATCATAGTGTGAGACTCTTGTGAAAATAAATCTTCGTTAGCTTAGAGATTATCAAACTGTATCTCCCCTGCCTATATGCAACTTCCTATAACCTATAGGATTGCTTGTGCACATTACTAATGGTGAAGGTGTAGCTCCTTCCTTTAGCAATCTTATGGTCTAAATCCATAAGGATTATGTGTAGGGATCCTATTACTACTGAAGTTTCCTTATGTATATTACTATGATGGTCCTAAGTCCATCAAATACATGCTTATAAGCATGCCTAAAACTTATTGATGTTTGCAGAAAGGCATATTACTATGCCGTAATATTCTTACCTAAAGGCAAGTGCGTATATAATGCCATGCGAGGGGAAAATTTTTGGCAGCATTTCCCTAGGAAATGGAATCCCAAAAAAATTATAACCAATAGCTCAGTGGCATACAGGTCACCAAACAACATAGGGCTTGACAGGCCCATGGCATGCACGCCATAAACTCATATATGAATTCCATAACCTGCAAAAAAACATAAAAGCAATTGCTAGCAACCATTTCCTGTGTTGCATAGCCATATGGTTCCTGTAATCCTCTTTCCTACAAACAATCAAAAAGTATTCTTCTTGCATGTCGATCCATACTTTAAGAATTTAAACAATGATCAACATTTGATGTATGCAATCCAATTTATGCATGTATTTACGGAACATGCCATAACATAAAGTAAAATGACTGAAGCATAAAGCATACATCCCTGAGTAGTTTGGTTTTGGAATTGCATGCATCCAACCGTTCTCGACAAGCTTCGAGACCTCTGGACCTTTGTCCTCAGGTCCTAAAATAAACTTTGAAGTGTCCAAAAACATCGGAGCACTCCCCAAAACATAAAGCATGGTCAAGTGATTACCAAAATAATGCAAATTTAGTCAAAAAAATGCATTAGTAATCCTTCTTTAGACCTTCATAAACCACTTTAGGACTTGCAAATGTTCATAAACTAAAATATATAGCATGTGCAAAGAGTTCGAAGTGAAATTACTCAAATCGCCTTCCCGGTTTGAAAGATATGGCTCCGGAAGGTAGTCGCCAAAAACTATCCAGACTTTGCAAAGCTGTACAGACCTACAAAAATACTTGTTTCCCAAACTTTCTTTTCACAAATGGAAATTATACCTTGAGCTCTTTGAAAGGAGCCATAGCACATCCAGTTTGGAGTTTTCTAGCCCAAGTTATGGCCATTCCAAGTGGGACATGCTAAAGTAGTGAACTGTTGGAGGGGCTGGAAAAAGTGTAAAAATGTGATTTTTGGGGTGCCCCAAAGCATTCTTCCATCCAGAAAATCCTAAAATTCTCTCCATCACCTCAGAGAGTGATATATGAAGATGCTTGGGCCTATTTTCACCCTTCCAAATCCTCCCTTCGTGCATGCTAATTTGCTCCCCAAAAGAGGCCTAAATCAAGATTTTTACTTTCATGTAGAAACTTAAATGGGAGCTCCTAACAAGATTCTAATCCACTCTAAATGTGGATTTCTCTTGGATTTTATACAATAATCCATGAGAAGCCTCTTAAATGATATTTATTTTTACTCCCAACAGTGGAATTTGGCAAAATTTAACATCTAAATTTTTTTCAAAAGGTGCGGGAAGGGGGTTTTTGAAAAATTAAAATTCCTCCTTAACTTATCATTTTAATGAATCTAATGATTCCACTATGATGTCTATCACCATACTCTCAGTATATATACTTTTTCCCATCCATCCATAAATATGGCACCTCTTTTTCTCTCTTCCAAAAGTGCTAAAATTTTTTTCTCAAAAGTGATGGAAGGGGGTTTTGTGGAGCTTCAAACTCCCATCATACTGAGATATATTTTGGATTTCTTAATCCTATATGGAAGCCAATATACTAGACTATAGGTATGCATGAACTTTCCTACTAAACTAAGAAAAATCCCGCTTTGAATCCCCTTCCCAAAATGGCTACTTATCAAAATAGCTCCTGAAATTTATGTGAAAAATCATGAAAATAGGCTATTTTGAAAGCATGTAAAGATTACGATTTCTTATACCTTGAGAGAATCCTTAATATGAGAGTCTATATGCTATACTCTTCATATAATTGATTTCCCTCCAAGAATTTGGCCCCCAAATGCTTCATTGTCCTTCCATTGAATTCAAATCCTTTCAAAAATAAAATAATAATACATGTGATTAAGAGGAAACTCCATCCTCTTTCACTTGGAACGATGGTGTTGGAGAGTCCATGGAAAGGATGCTCTTCATTTAGGGACTCTTCAAGTGCAAGGTGTGCATCCCATCTCTCTCTCTCTCTCTCTCTCTCTTGTCTTTGATTCTTGGACTCTTGATGTCTTCCTTAACATGACAAAATAGACTTGGGCAGAACTTCTCTCTTGACAGTATCATCTTCATGAAAATATTTTTGACTCCATCAAAGTTCCATGGAGGTTCTTCACTCCATCCTCCTCTTCTTAATTCTGCTACAACTTACTCACGGCTCTTCATCCCCGCTCTTCATCATGTCAACATGGGCTCCGGACTACCCATATAGGCTGAGGCTCGTCCGTTCCCCTTGCCTCAGCCGCATCTGTTGTTCGTGGAGGAAGAATTCAAATATAAAGTAAAGCCCACCTTTCATGAACACAAGGCTATCTTGGCCTAGTGGTTAGCATAGAGATGTCTTGTCAAAGAGGTGACGGGTTCAATTCTTGAGCGCCGCAACTGCGTAGAAGTCGTCCCCTATTGCTCTGATACCAAATATAATATCAAACCTTTTGTTATGCCTGCTTCCGAGCTGCAACGGACACACACATTCAATTTCATGTTCATCCTCCCGACCACACCTGAGACCTCCATTCTTTTCGATGTCGGGAAGATTTGCATCTTCTAGTTGATGACCAGAGAAAATGAAAACAACTTAATTGGTGAACTCCAACTTTTTATATCACTGTTGATGAGTTGTGTTGATTAGAACTAACTACTTTGAAAGTGTTTACAGGTATGAATGATGAAGCAGAATATATGTTCATATTAGGGTTTTCTTTAATTGCATATTGGATGTGTTTTATATTCATACACCTAAGAATTAAGGGTATTCAACCCTAGGGTTTTATAAGTTGTTATGATTTTATGTCAGTTGGGTTAATCCAAATTATCTCAAATGATTCCAATGGGTTAATGCTAGGGTTTATTTAAGTGTCAATGGGTTAATGATAGGGTTCAGAAGGATTTCAATGGGGTTTTGATGGGTTTAAGTAGGTTTTCTAGGGTTTTAGAATGTTTCAAGGGTTAAAACAATTAATATTTAATGAAATTAATCTATAATTAAACATTGGTTAACTTGTAAAACTAAATTATGGTTTAATTTGTTAATTTAATAGTGTGTGTACCTTTAATACTAAGGTTCTAAATAATTAAAATCATAAGCTAAGTTTAAATTAAATGATTTATTTAAGTAAGAAATTTAGGGTAATAGAATTAAAATGAAAATTAAGTGGATAAATAATAAATGGTGAATATGAGTAGTGTTTAAAGTGTGGTGTGAGTTAAGTGTGTAATTAAAGTAGAAAAAGTAAGTGGTTAAAAGTGTGGTAATTATGTGTAAAAGAGTGGCCCAAATTAAGTATGCTTTTAAAGTGCAAAAAGTCTGTGGTGAAAAGAATGGCATGAGTGAGTTATGTGAGAAAAGTCAATTTAAAGTGTGGTTGAGCTGTGTGGGCAAAAGTGAGGTTAAGAATTTAAAGCAAATCCAACAGAGTGGTAAAAAGAAGATCTCTGTGTGTATAAATATGTGGGCTTTGCTCCATATTTAATCTTGTTTTTCAGGTAAAATTCTCTTCTTCTTTTTGCTTCGTTCCTTCATCTCCATCGTCTATTCATCTCATCATAGAGAGAGAAGTAGTTCGGCGACCATAGTTATAGAGTCTAGACTGTGATTCAGTTTATGAGGCATGCCTTGTGTCTAACTTTATTGACCTTATTATGCACATATTCATCTGATCCATGGCTAGCGCCATGTCGTGGTGGCGAGCTAATCAAAGTAGGCATTGTATGAAAGCACTTCGTAGAGAGATGTGACAGGAGAGGAAGTGTAGAAATGGTCTGATTAAGAGTCTAGTAGTGAGAGAATGAGATTCTTGACTATTCTAAGAAGAAGAGATTCTTCCCTGGCAGTGATTTGGACCACGTACAGAGCACAATTCACTGAATACAATATGGCAGGTTGGGAGCGCGCAACTATTTTCGAGTGCGAATATTTCCCCAGCTGCTCTGTCGTGTGTCTGTAGAGAGAGGAAACTGCTGGCGGCAGTTGAAAAAATGGGCAGGTGTTTTTAACACGTAGAAGAGTGAGAGAGGTCTGGCGCGCAAGGCACATATAGAGTCGATAGTGATAGATACTTATTGCTCAACGGCTATGTGCAGAGAGAATCATCGCAGAGAAAGAGCTTCCTGGCGGCGACGTTGACTGGGACAGAGAGAGTCGAAGAGAGAGAGATCCACCTCGAGAGAGAAAATCGCCTGGACACTAGGCAGCGCTATTCGAACGGGAGTTAGCCGAGAAAGAAAGAAAAAGAGAGAGAGAGAACAATAGAGAGAGAGAAAGAGAGAGAGAGAGAGGAAGAGAGAGAAAGAGAGAGAGAAAGAGAGAGAGAAAGAGAGAGAGAGAGAGAGAGAGAGAGAAAGAGAGAGAGAAAGAGAGAGAGAAAGAGAGAGAGAGACAGAGAGAGAGAGACACACAGAGAGAGAGAGAGAGAGAAAGAGTTACTTAGTTAATTCGGTAATTAGTTAATTAGTTAACTAGTTAATTAGAGTTAATTAATCTAAATTAAATATAATTATATTTAATTAGTTAGTTAATATTGCATTGTTAAACTAATTATATCTATTTAGATATATTACTACAGTATTTTAATTAGAGATAAGTAGGTTTATTAAGTTATTTATGAGATTGGCATTGTATAATTAGATACATACTTGTATGTGTTATTAAAACATATGCATAGGCATGTAATTGCACTAGTGTTAGCATGTGCATATGTGTGCATTACAGTGTGTGTTAGCATATGAATTTATGCATGAGCATGTAATTGAGCTATTGTATGCATATGCATAAAATCATCTAAGTGATTGGATTAGCATGAGTTTGAGTGTTTGCTTTTATGTTAGAATGTATGCATGCATGGTTTGAGTGATTAAACATGTAAACATAGTGTTATTTTAATGCATGAAGCTTATGTGTATGAATACGCATGGTTAGTATGTATAGGCATATATGTATGAAAATAAATAGCATGGATGTGAATGTATGCATTAGAGCATGTGAATGTTTTGATGTATACATAAACATATGCATGTGCATAAATGCATTTAAGTGTTAGTATGAATGTGCATTTAACTAATGCTAGTATGTGCATGAATGTATGTTAGCATGCATGAGCATGTGTATGGTTTAATGTATGTGAAGTATGTCTTTTATGTTTCTTATTAACTTCTTGTAACTTTACTAATGTTCTAATCTTGTTTTTCAGAAACATTGAAGATTACAAGCAATTGAAGTAAAGTGAAGAGAATTGAAGTGAAGTGAAGCGGCAGATTGAAGATCCATTTAAACCTTATATTTCTATTTAGTCAATTACCCAATTGTTTAGACATTTATCCAATTATTTAGACTTTACAGTTGTATTAGAAATTATTGATTTGAGCTAGTAGCTTATTAATTCATTTATTCAAGCAGATTTAGCATCATATTGTTTCCATTATTTTCTTTCATGTCTTCCGATTTATACCATGAGTCTGAACATAGTAATACTGAAAACTTTGAAACTACAACCGAAACTATAGAATTAGTGATAGAAGAACTCATTAAAGATAATATTACTTCAGAATCATTAGTTTCTATATCTTATGACCATTGCTTAACTACGTTTCTAACTTTTCATTCCATTGCATCTCCTGATCCACATAGTAGTGAAGATTTATTTCCACCGGCTTTAGCTAGACACACTCATCCAAACCTATTAGAAACCAAAGTAGAAGAGATAGTTAAAGATCACATAACCGAAGAGTCATTGATTTTAACACCCAAACAAGAAGCTGAGTCCATAAGCTGAGTCCGCTACAGACACCCCGCGTGTGCCGATCGATTTAGGCAGATGACTTGATCCACCATCCGAGCATCTCTCACGACCCGACATTGGTGAACCCGACGTGAACATCGGCGTGCAACTCAGACGGATATTTTTAGTTTGCATTGCATATACATTCGTACGATTCTACTTTGGTGCAGTTGCGTCTTCGTCCCTAGAAGTTGTGGCACTCTGGTGAACTTGTAATCTTCTCAGTGTCGAGGGTTGGTCTGTTGACCTGAGCGCCTCCACGAAGATTGACAAGTAGGCGAACCTCCTCACGCCACCCCTTTCATCAACAGTTAAAAACGTTTGCACCTATTTTAGACAAAAATGTATTTAGGTTTTGATTCAAATCAATAAATGTATTGAATTTCACAAAAGCACTAATTTGAGCCTCAACTTCGAGCAGTTGGTATAATTTCTTTACTCTTACTATCTTTGGTGCAAAATTTTATTTAGGTTGAATTATTGATTTAGGTTAAAGGCAAATGTTTGTTAATCATAGGGTAAGCATTAATCATAAGGTTTACTTGCAACATATTGATATATTTAAAGGCTTATCAAACTGGACTTTAACGGAATTTCAGAATTAGTAGCTGAACATAAGGAACGAGTAACGAAAGAAGTTCATGATATAGTCAAAATTGTTCAAAGTAGATCAATTCAAACTACAAAAATGGATGCACTATTTCAAAATATGATGCATGAAACGCAAGGACAAAAAGTAGTTGAAACGTTATTAAAAGATAAAGGAAAATTTACTGGAATGAATGTTACAAATTATTTAGACACGTTTGAGGAACTAGCCAAGTTACACGGATTGCCTGATACAAAGTGGAAATCCTGTCTTGGACGACTTGCCATAAGTACAGTGAAAGCAATTATGGATCTACATGACGATAAGGAATGGGATGAGTTTAGAAAAGAGATACATAAGGAATTTTACTTAGAAGACTACAATTAACACAGTAGAGAAGGATTTATGAAATGGATTAGTTCACCTAAGCCTCAGATTTCTTTAACTCAACTCCATAGCAAATTTATGAAACGATTCTCTCAGTTACCTGAACAGGATAGGGTTGCCCTTACCCCAGATATAGTTTTGTATTTTCTTAAAATCCTAACTCCAGATATAAGGGTAGAAGTTGAGCGTAGACTTGAAGAGCCGGGAAAGAAATATGGGCTTACAGATGATTGGGGTGTAGTGAAAACCGTAGTTGAGGCGGTTGCTCACATGAAGCAACGTAAAACACTCCTTTATGATTCAATGTCTCAACCATCTTCCAATTTTCTCCTATTCAGGCAACTAGGGATACACATCTAGATTCAAAAGTTGATCCTACAACATCCACATCTAGAGTACCAACCGAGTTGAAATTTGAGATTTTGTTTGACAAGTTGGACAATATGATGCATATGCACGAGAATATGTCTAAAAGGTAGTGGCTTTGCAGAATGTGGTGTATGCTTTAAACTTACACGATAAACCAGTAATGCCAGCTCATCCGACTATCTATCCGCAACCAGTAAATGCTCCTAATCCACCAATAGTAGCTCCGAATCATCCATTAGTACCTCCTAATCCACCTTTTATACCTCCTAATCCTCCAATTGTACCCCAACCAATTTCTCAACCAATTCCTCAGACATTTAACCAAAGGAATTATAATGAAAGGAGAAATGCCAATGTGAGGAGATGTATCTGGTGCGATGCCACAGATCATTTGACTTACACATGTGAAGCATTGAAAGATGCGAAAGAGAAAAGACTTGTAATTGATATTGACAAGCGGTTGTGCGACTATAGAACACATTTACCCTTAGCTGCAAATTGGGGAAAAGGAGGGATGCAGAAGCTATATGAAAACCTTTCTGAGTCCCAGAAAACTGCTTCTGCTGTTAAACTAGAATATGTTGATAGTGACTCTGATTCTGAACAAACAAGAGAAACGAGGAACTACTCAATTGAAGCTTTAATAAAGGCAAGAGATGATATTATGCTGAAAACTGCGTGGAACTCTCCTGTCGATCAATTCTCGATATATTCGCATATTGCGATTGTTGAAGAGAAAAGAAAGAGGGATGATGAGCAGGAAACAAATGACTCAGGCAGACGAATGACTAGAAGTAAGATGAGAGATGAACCGAAGCCTAAGAAAGTTCAGTTTGAACAAGGTGAAAGTTCTAAAACAAATGAACAACGAAGAAAAGAAATTAGGAAGGGTAAACAACCTGTGATTAATGAGCCAATTCAAACATCAGAAAAAGTAGAGCAAATTCCTAGAACTGAAACAAAACCTGAAGAGAAACCAGAAAAGAAACCGAAACGAGTTCCAAAAGCTATTCTTATTTCAGAACTAGAACAAAAAGTTGATTCAAAGGAAATATTGTATGACATTTTATTAAAAAGTGCAGTAACAATGACCTTAGAACAAATCTTCTCAATAGCAAAAATTGAATTTAAGGAAAATTTTATTAAACTAATTAAAAGGAAGAGATTCCCTCTATCACAAGAGGTAGAGATGCAGGATGTTGCTGATGTAGCTCACTTGATTCATGAATCTCTTTCTTCAGACTCAGAGGATGAAGAAGATAATACCTAAGGCCTATTCAAGAAATTTGGGAATTATTCAAGTCCCATTTATGTTACTAACTATGTTAACTTCTTAAGTTTGAGCCCAAACTTGATACCTCATTCATAATACAATTATCCGTAAGATTAAAGTACTAATTTAATATACCCCAATCAAGAGATAATAACATGTTTTAGTGTGTGAATGAGTCAAAAAGTGAAACATTGGGGCAGAAAGAATTGTCTCAAAATCCTATGTAATTCCCATTTTTCCTGAATAGGCCTTACCTGTAATGTTAACAAAAATTTCTTAGGGCCGATTGTACCAGAGAATGGTATAGAGAGGATCTGTGTGTGTATATATATGTGTGATGTGCTCTAGTTTTCCCTAATGTTTCTTGCAGGTACTCATTTTTCTTCTTCTCTTTCTTGCTCTTTATGTATGTGTAGGAGAGAGTTTCGTTTGTTTTCTTTTCCTCTACCATAGAATGTCTTGGAGTGAAAAAAAAGGTCCACGCAATTTGAAGTTCCAATGAAATGAATATAAAGAAACATTTCTTGGAACTTCAAGATCAACGGTGAGCTGAGAGACAATAGAGGAGGACGACTTTTGAGTATGTGCAGAAGCATTGATGTACCAATCAGAATTAAGAGAGAGTTAGTTCTTTAGTTGTTCTTTCTTTTCTGGCGGCTCCTAATTGACAGCGGCTGCTATACTTCTATGTGCATGCAACAACTAGGAAGAGAAGACAAAAGTTTCAGCAGCACTCAGATGATTGGAGAGAGAAACGATTCTCTCCCTTTCCCTCCACGGTTTGCGCATGGCAGCACCGCAAAGAGAGAGAGAGAGAGAGAGAGAGAGAGAGAGAGAGAGAGAGAGAGAGAGAGAGAGAGAGAGAGAGAGAGGAAGAGAGAGAGAGAGAGAGAAGAGTTAGGGAGAGAGAAAGAGAACGGAAGAGAGAGAGAGAGAGAGAGAGAGAGAGAGAGAGAGAGAGAGAGAGAGAGAGAGAGAGAGAGAGAGAGAGAGAGAGAGAGAACGGTAGAGAAAGAGAGAGAGAGAGAGAGAGAGAGAGAGAGAGAGAGAGAGGCAGAGAGAGAGAAGAGTTAGGGAGAGATAAAGAGAATGGTAGAGAGAGAGAGAGAATGTGTATTCGATATGGTTTAATTAGGTATTTCTTTTGTAGTTATTAGATTAATGAATATTAAAACTAATTAATAGTATTAAATGATTAGTTCATTATTTAGTAAGTATTATTTATTAAATGATTTGTTTATTATTTATTATTTAGTAATTACATTCATGTGTTCCTAAGTAAATCATGCGTGTTTGTATGATTAGTATGCATATTCATATTAAAGGCTATGTATATTAAAATATGAGTATGTAATTGAATGAATGAGTATGGTGGAGTATATGCATATTAAGTTAAGCACTAGTGTATGCATGTGCATAAATGCATTTAAGTGTTAGTATGAATGTGCATTTACCTAATGCTAGCATGTGCATGAAAGTATGTTAGCATGTGTATGCTTTAATGTATGTAAAGTATGGTTTTTATGTTTCTTATTAATTTCTTGTAATATTACTAATGCCTAATGTTTCTTGCAGAAACATTGAAGATTAAAGAGCAATTGAAGAAAAGAGATCCGTGAAGTGAAGTGAAGTGATAGCTTGATTACAAACCATTTACCTTATATCTCCCTTAGTTTCATTTGGGCTATATGCTAGTCATATTGACATATATCTTGTATTAGCATTGAACTTTTAGCTTTAGCAAGAGCATCTTTGTTAAAACCTGATTTGATTAATTTATTATCTGTTTTAATGTCTTTAGAAGAGTCGAAAAGCAATGAAGTTAGAGTCTCATCTGAATCAATTAGTACTAATGAAAATTCCGATACTCCAACTATTGAAAATTTCCCGCCAACTCTAGTTAGACCAGAAACCTCTAACTTACCCGATAATTTAGTAGAAGAAACCATTATGGAACGCGTAACAGAAGAGTCACTAGTTTTAATCTCATATCAAGAAGCTGTTGCTATGTACGAGGCTGCCCGTCCTTATGGTCCATAGCTACTATTTACATTTTTATGAGGAAACCTTAGTTTGAGTCATAGAAATAGGTAATTTAAAAATGTTTTGTCATTAGAACCTTATTCCCATAAGCCTGAGTACAGACACCCTGCGTGTGCCGATCGATTTTGGCAGATGGACTGATCCAACTTCCGAGCATCTACACGACCCGACATTGGTGAACCCGACGTGAAACATTGAAGATTAAAGAGCAATTGAAGAAAAGAGATCCGTGAAGTGAAGTGAAGTGACAACTTGATTACAAACCATTTACCTTATATCTCCCTTAGTTTCATTTGGGCTATATGCTAGTCATATTGACATATATCTTGTATTAGCATTGAACTTTTAGCTTTAGCAAGAGCATCTTTGTTAAAACCTGATTTGATTAATTTTTATCTGTTTTAATGTCTTTAGAAGAGTCGAAAAGCAATGAAGTTAGAGTCTCATCTGAATCAATTAGTACTAATGAAAATTCCGATACTCCAACTGTTGAAAATTTCCTGCCAACTCTAGTTAGACCAGAAACCTCTAACTTACCTGATAATTTAGTAGAAGAAACCATTATGGAACGCGTAACAGAAGAGTCACTAGTTTTAATCTCATATCAGGAAGCTGTTGCTATGTACGAGGCTGCCCGTCCTTATGGTCCATAGCTACTATTTACATTTTTATGAGGAAACCTTAGTTTGAGTCATAGAAATAGATAATTTAAAAATGTTTTGTCATTAGAACCTTATTCCCATAAGCCTGAGTTTGCTACAGACACCCCGCGTGTGCCGATCGATTTTGGCGGATGGACTGATCCAACATCCGAGCATCTACACGACCCGACACCGTGAGTACTTACCCCCAAGAGGACTCTCGAGTCTCTCTCTCTTTCAATATCTAAATTGCACCACTTAGTGCCATGTGGCAAATCAAGCCACATCATCCAAAGGTTGTTCCCACCCAAGGATTATATGTGACATACCTCTTCCCCTTCCTATGAGGCTTTTTAATCATTGTTACTATCAATTCATCTCTCTATTTCGGACACACACAGTCAATTTCATGTCATCCTCCCGACCACGCCGGAGACCTCCATTCTTTTCGTGAATACTTACCCCCAAGAGGACTCTCGAGTCTCTCTCTCTTTCAATATCTAAATTGCACCACTTAGTGCCATGTGGCAAATCAAGCCACATCATCCAAAGGGTGTTCCCACCCAAGGATTATATGTGACATACCTCTACCCCTTCCTATGAGGCTTTTTAATCATTGTTACTATCAATTCATCTCTCTATTTCAGCTTGAAGAAACAATAAAAGAAGAAGAATGTTATAGTTTCTGATGCAGTTGGGTTTTTCTATTTAATATATCATAGGTTCTTTAAAGCTTCTTGAATGCATTCATCCTTGGATTCATTTGTCCTTGTTGCCCTTTCTATTTCTACTACTAAATTGTTATGAGCTAGTAACTCCCACTGTGACTCTCCTCTTGAGGTGAGCCATGTCACTTCATGATGCGTTTATTAATGGCTTCTCTATTATGGTTATGTCAAAAAATTGCTTGAACCCAAATGAGATAAAGATGGCCTAGGTTCTATCATTGAAAAAAAAAATCCAGGTCTATGTATATAGGCAAGCGATTTAATGTTTATGTGATGCTTTATTTTTTGGAGAATATGTACTCCAAATAGTAATTAACGCACAAAGGAGCTTCCCTAGGATCTTACAATTTTCTACCACAGTGAGCTAAAAGCTGGATTTTTCTCAAGTCACTGAAAATAGACGGGAACGACCTTGCCCAATCAAATGGACTATAAGAGCTTCCAAATAAGATTTGAATCACTCGAAACACATCTTGCAAGGTCTATCATATGACCTTACAAAGACAAACTACATACTGTCTACATAGACCATGTAGGCATGTGTAAAAAAATAGACAATGTACACGTAGACTTTGTGGAGGCGGATCTCAAGAGTATTGATGCTCTTTATGGAACTTCACGAGGAAATGAACAAGCATAAATATATTATAGAAACGATCCTTTATCCATTGCAATGCATATGATCAGAACAAACTACCAATGGTAGTCAACTACAAGTAGATATGAATAAATAGAGATCGTTGCCTATTTGTATGGTTAAGCTAGGAAGGGAGTAGATTGCTTGTCCTTAACACACATTAATGAAAAGACCAATCCAAGTGAAAGAACTTGTGATTCCTTTCATATGAACATCTACATAGAACGGGCATATGAACATCTACCTAAAAGTAATCCTAATTCTTTTTTGTTTTTGTTTTTTGGAGAACTTTACTCACCCTCAACTCACGCACATGCGCAAATAGACTCGCTCTTGACACATACACACTTTCACTCCACTACCCACATCTCTCTCTTCCAATCATGTTTATTTTCTTTTGTTTGCTCTCACTCTTAACCTCTCCTTGCTAACTCTCGCTTATTATCACATCTCCCTTACAATTTGCACTCATTCACACCTCACTCTCTAAGCTATAAACCTTCTTTCTTCCTTTTTCCAACACACCTTTCCCTTCACTTCCTACCCACACTCACTTCATTACACACCTACTTGCACACACAATCAAAGTTCATAGAACTCGCTCACTCACTTACACAACTAACATATTCACATAATGAAACCTTCACACGATCGAATTCACACACTCGCATATACCAACATGCTCACATGCATTCATGCTCACACCTTCATCAACACACACTCACCCGTGCACGTGCATACACCTACACATTTTTTGTGCATGCACATGCTTAGACCCACACACACACACACACACGAGTACATACCCTTTTCTCTCCCTATCTCGCACACACCCTCTCTCTCAGACCCAGACACACGCCACTCCTCTTTCTCACACTTTCTCACTCACCCGTTCTTTCTCTCACTCTCTCCTCTCTCACTATTTCCCTTCGATTTCTCTTTCTCTATTTCTAAGTCTTTTCTCTCACACACACTCTCTCACACATTCCCTCTCTCACACACACATGCACGTGCACATACACACACATCTTGGCAAATCCACATATGCTTCAGCTTGGGTGCAAATAACAACAAAACAGAATATGGTATGTGCAGAGAGTAATAAAATCATGAACATTGATTGCATGCCAATCAGTCGCGATGTGAAAGTGCCATGTTAAAAAGAACACAAATCCAAATGTCGAATGCATAAAACTATATTCACTACTCAAAACCAATCCATCATCTAATTTCACTTTGTCTCTGTCACTGCATGCTACCAATTAGACTGATTGCTCTGTCTATGAACTTCTACAAATAACAAACTTGAAAGACAATATGAAGCAACTGATTTCAAGAATTGATGCCTTGCATACCCTAGCATGGATGTTACCAAAAAATTACTTTGTCCTTTTGTTCAAAACTTTGAGAGAAGAAGCTAAGCACCATTCTCTAGTGTCCAACAACCAGTTCAGCCCTGAGTGCGTTTTTTGATGCATCTTTGCTTACCTAGATGCTCCACTTGCTTCACTCTACAACAACAGTAGATACTCCTTTAGTTTGATGTGTAGTGCCCCTAAGACATACCTCTTAGACCTTTGATTTCAGCCACCCTCCTTAGCCACCACATTCTCCTCCTTCCACTACTAATGTCACTTGGACACTTGCATCCTTGATCTCAGATGCTTGACTGAGCCGATGAGAATGCCAATCAATGCTAGTCCTCAGGAAGACAGGATAATTCGTGTACGCTTGCTGCTCCTCCCCTCGGCCCACGAGAGGTGTAGATCTCCTATGCCCAGAGCTCTTGAGTTCACTTGCTGATAGTTGGTCTACACTCACATGGAGAAGAACGTTGAGAAGCTAATGCTGCAGCATTCTCTACAGAGAAAGCCTCATCTTTACCTCGATGTAGAGCCTTTGCTAGAGCGACCACTTCTATAAACTTTCCTTTCCCAAGCTTTGCACTTCACTTTTCCAACAAGAAGAGGGACTTGGCAGAGATGTTCCTTCTATTAACTACTCCAGCAAATAGCAACTTCCCTTTAGGAAGACCTATACAGTGAATTAAATCTAGTGTCCTTTTTCCCTGACTAGATCAACTACAATTGTAGTTACATATTTTGTAGGACCACCAAGTGTCTTGTAAGCTACTGCAAGAATGTCTGCCAAGTAAGCTCCACAAGGATTCTTAAAGTTTTCGTAGATGGTATGACCCTAAATCCAGCACCAGTGTAGGCTCATCCAGAGGAATCCATGTAGCACCTTCAAACTTTAAATTCAAAATAACCCCCTTGTAGACTGGAAAGAATGAGCCAATTAGAGAGAAACAACTGTGGGTTGGTTTCACTCCCCTGACATGCTTTGCCAAACAAAGGTAGGAAGGTAGGCTGACAAGAACAAGAATTTTCTTGATTCTGAGTGCTTATGCCTCTTTATGTTCATCGGTAGCCTTGCATGAAGACAAGATCAACCTTTGTGTCTAGACCAACTCAATTACAATAGAGTGAGAGATTGTGTCAAAGCACTTTGTCATATCCATGGCAGGACAAGTTGTTTTACGTCCACCTAGTGAAAGATATACATCGAAATTGATCTCCCCACCTACCCATCCATAGCAAGAAGGACCTTTCCCAATCAAGAATTGTGGTATCAAGCATCAGATCATAATAAGAGAATGTATTTATAGGGATGTACGAAATGCCAACACTCGACATGTTCTACCATATTGAGCATCAGAAATCCTTGGCAACTTTTTTCCATATCAAATGCAAATGACTTCTTATCTCAAAATGAATTGAGAGCTAATTTCAATCCTCTCTTGGGGCCCATACGAGGATAGTGAACCACATGCAAAGCCATGATTGCTCAAATCCTAAGACCAAGATGTAGAGAGTACACGCACGGAAGCAAAATGAAAGTAAGAGTTTAGTCACAAAACAAAGAGTGTGTGAGACTCAAAATGACTAGACCATGACATGGGTAAACTCATGTGGATTAGAAATGAGCTTGCCAAGAGCATGGAGTAGGATATTCAAGCTTCTAACCAAGAAAAAATGGGTGGAGAGGCCCTCCTTATATAGATTTGGGGGGGCTCTCTAAATTACATCTCATGTGGGATAATTCCCCTGAAAAGAGAATGCATAAAACTAGTAGAAGCACATGGCAAGGTACCCAAATACAAAGGAAATACAATATAAAATGGAAATAAACTAGAAATGGAGTGCCTCCTAGATACAAAATGGAGATGCACTCATGTAGATACAAATATAGATGAAGTAGAAGCAATCATGTTGTCAACACCCCTCTCTAGCTCCATTTTGGAGCAGCTGAATGTTGCAGAGGTCCACCAAGTGCTGGAGTGGAATTGGAGGTAGAGCCTTCGTGAACATGCTCGCCAGGTTCTCCTGAGAGGTACATTGATCTAGAGTAATCTCGTGAGATACGAGCTTCTCACGGATGAAGTGGAATTGGATCTGGATGTGCTTTGTTCAAGTGTGGAACACTAGATTCTTGGCAACGGCAAAGGCTGACTAGCTATTCATTGTTGGAACATCAAGCTTACACTATGCTTGAGGTGGATTTGATCTACATCAAAGGCTATCGCGCCAAAAGAATATCTGTTGGAGAGTTCTTTTTCATATGCTCATGTATTGTATTTTTTTGAGAGATTTTTGATGGCTCATTTACCGTTGTAAAAGCCTTGAGCTTGACACATGTAAAGGTAGAAATATAGAGCCAAAATCCCATGAATTTGTGGTGGTTGAAGTTGCATTCAATCAAGCAAATCAAATCACCTAAAAGTAGATCAATCAAGATCGTCACTTTTCCTAGATTGTAGGAAAGTGAATTGATTCCCTCCAACAACAATTCCCACCTTCATTTGAATTCAAACTCAACTTGTAAAAGTCGTGGAACACTCCTAGAGTCTATATAAAGACTTGAAATCACTTGTACATTACATGGAAGCAATATACATACACTTGTGACCATCATTGTCTTGCTCCTTCAATTTTCTGCATCATCTTCTTCGCCAACAGTAATCTTGCAGAGGCTGCTGCTCTCTCTCCAAAGCTCCAAATTGAGTGCAAGAGGACTCATTGGAAAGGTATAAGTGTCTAGTTTGTAAATTTTCAAAGCATTTGGTTCAGTATATTGGGAGAAATCTGAGTTTTTCTGCCTCGGGGTCAATCTCTGTGTATTCCTGAAAAATAGGAAGTACCACCGATGAATGTCGCATTCATTCCTATAGCATATTTTGCTTATTCCTTATACTTTTGTGCATTCCATACACTAAAACCTATGTGTATCACTCCCATAAAAGTATTTTTTCTAATTGTAATCACGCTGGTCGCTATGTGCATTTGGAGTTCATTGTCTCTTCCATAGATAGTAAGTTTTTTGAGCTAGTCGACCCACGAACCTATCTGTTTTGTACCGACTCATTCTCCTTGATGCGCCAAAGTACATAGTGCATTTCTTTGCACTTATCACATACCTATAAGGTCTATTTGAGTCTCCATAAGCTCAAGGGCTGGTCTTGTGCCGATTGGCTTGACCAAACTTCGTCGCCTCAAAACACACTTTTCTACCTTCGACAAGCGTCTCCAAGTTCTTTCAGTGGTATCAGAGCTAGACCAAGATGGGTGACGGCTTTCCCTCAATGATTGAGAAGCTTGATCGACACAACTACGCGACTTGTCAAATCAGAATGGAGGCCTATTTGCAAGGTAGAAATCTTTATGGAATTGTAGCAGGTGATGAAGCTATGTCTATTCCAAGATCCAAAGGAGGACCTGCACAAGAGGAGACAGATAAGCTCACACTTTGGTGTGCAAGGGATGCTCAAGCAAGGTCGTACTCAAGAGACTTGGGATGCCCTGGAGACTTTCTTTTCTGCTATTACCAAAGCAAGAAAGAATCATCTTTGGAACGAGTTCAACCAAATGAAGAAGATGCCTAAACAAACCATCACAGATTTTGTTACCAAGGTCAAGGAGGTTGCGGATCAGTTAGCATCCATTAGAGAGCTGATTGAAGAAGAGGTAATAATGAGGCAAATTCTCAATGGCATTCGAAGTGATAAGCAATGGCAATCCTTCACGACGGCTTATGATCTCATCATGGATGTGCAGAATCCAAACTTCAACATCTTTCTTGGACAACTCTTCAATCAAGAAGGCATTAATAGCATAAAGGAAGGTAACTCTTATCATGGTAATTCAACAAGTGCTCTATATGTAGATAAGAAGGATAAGAAGCAGAAAGGCAAGAAGAAGGAAGAAGATGAAGAAGAGACTTCTCAAGCCAACTTTGCAAGCAAGAGCAAGTGGAAAGGGAAGAAGAAAGGACCGAAGCAAGACAAAGCCAAAGGTCAGAATGTTCAACCTTGTGCCATATGTGATAAGACCAACCACACCACTCAAAATTATTGGTTCAATGGGAAGACCCAAAAAGGAAGTGGAAGAGGTGGATATGGTAGCAATAGAGGCAGAGGTGGACACAACTTCAACAATAACAATAGAAGCTATAATAGAAGAGACTACAACAATTACTTAGAAGATCAACCACATGAAGACTCATTGCTTCTTCTAAATCTAAGCCACAAAGAAGGTAAAGAAGGTGATCATTTGTTCTACATAGATTCAGGATGTTCGAATCATGTTGCAAGCAACATTGCTCTTCTATCTGATTTGGAAAGTCCAAAGCATAGACATGAAGTGCAAACAGGGGATGACACAAAGCACAATGTGGAGAAGATTGGTAATGTCAAAGCTTCCAATGGCAGAACAAACATTTTGAGTAAGGTTCTCTATGTACCCACTATCACTAAAAACCTAATAAGTGTAGGCCAAATAGTTGAAAAAGGCTTGCAAGTTAGGTTCACCCAACATGGAGCTTTTGTAGAAGATCCATGTCAAGGCTTCAAGAAGATAACCCGAGGTGAGAAGCATGGCAGGCTCTTTACTTTTGAAGTAGGAGAAACCAGGAACATAGCTCTATTCAACTTTGGCTCTCAAACCCTAAGTGAGCTTGAAGTGTGGCATAAGAGACTTGCTCATGTGAATGAAAGAACCTTGAAGGATATATGCAGGGATCAAAGTGTTCTAGGACTGCCGAACATATCAAAGCAACACATGATCAACAGGTGTGATGCATGTTAGATTGGGAAGGCACAAAGACAACCATTCAACCACAAAGGCTACATCCACAACAACTTATTGGACTTAGTACATACAGATGTATGGGGACCAAGTCAAGAACCTTCATTGGCAGGATCAAGGTATTATGTCTCATTTATTGACGACCATAGTAGATGGACTGTTCTATACTTTATCAAGAGTAAGAATGAAGTGTTTGATTGCTTCAAGAAGTATCTTGAAGATGTGGAGAATCATATAGGTAGATCACTAAAGAAGCTCAGATCTGATGGAGGAGGAGAATACTTCTCCAAAGAGTTTGATGAGTTCTTGCAGGACAAAGGTATCAAAAGGGAAGTGACTACCAGGTACTCTCCTCAACTAAATGGAATTGCAGAGAGGAGAAACAACACATTGGTTGGATCAGACCGAACAATGCTCGAAGAGAAGAAGTTGCCACATTATCTATGGGCAGAAGCTATTTCAACTGTTGTGTACCTTGTCAATCGACTACCATCCGAATCACTTCAAGGTATGACTCCTTATGAAGCATGGCATGGAAGAAAACCTAGTCTTGGACATTGCAAGGTTTTTGGTTGTTTAGCTCATGTTCATGTACCATCACAAATAAGAGGTAAGCTAGATGAAAGGGCAACAAAGGCAGTGTTTATTGGATATGATTCAACTCAGATGGGTTATAGGTTCTTCAATCCTTCAACCAAGCAATTCACTACAAGTAGAGATGTTGTGCTTGAAGAACACATGTCTTGGTATGATGAAGACAAGCAAAAGGTAACACTACCATATGATCTTGATTATGACTCTCATCAATTAGGAAGCAAGCATGATACACATGTCCAGGATCCAAGAAGTGATACAAACGATGTCCAAGATGAAAGAGAAAGGGATTACAAGCTATGGAAGTCAAGAGGCAAAGCAAAGATGCAAGAGGTTGGAGAATGCTCCAAACAAGCACCTAGAAGATCAGCAAGAGAGAAGAAACAACCAAAAAGGTATGGATATGATTCCACATTTGTTATGAAGCATTCAATATCCTTGGCAAAAGACTCTATTTCAGAGGAACCCTCAACCTATGAAGAGGCAAAAGGAAACCCTAATTGGGAAAAGGCCATGAACGAAGAGATAGATGCATTGAAGGAGATGGACACTTGGGATTTGGTTCCAATGTCGCCAAATCAAAAGGTGATTGGTTGCAGATGGGTATATAAAGTTAAAAGAAATTCAGATGGATCAGTTTGCAGGTACAAGGCAAGATTAGTTGCAAAAGGATGCTCACAAAATCATGGTATAGACTATGAGGAAACATTCTCACCAGTTGCAAAGATGACTACAATCAGGACATTGATAAGTGTAGCTGCTGCAAGGAATTGGAGACTCCTCCAACTTGATGTGAAAAATGCATTCTTAAATGGTTGGATAAGTGAAGAGGTATACATGTCACAACCACCAGGTTTTGAAAACCCTAATCATCCATCTTATGTTTGCAGACTTAAGAAAGCATTGTATGGATTGAAACAAGCTCCAAGAGCTTGGAATTACAGGTTGGTTACATATCTTCAAGATCAAGGGTTCAAAGCTAGCAGCTCAGTTCCTTCTCTATTCATCAAAAGGGATCACAATGAGGTTATCTATCTATGTGTATATGTAGATGATATTATTGTGACAGGTGATGATCTAAATGGCATTCAAAGGATCAAGAGACACATGCAAGAGGAGTTCAAAATCAGTGACCTAGGTGAGCTCACATATTTCCTAGGTATGTAGGTGATTTATACAAATGAAGAATGTATTTGACTCAAAGAAGATACTTTAAGGATCTTCTTCTCAAGTTCAAAATGGAAAACACTAAATCTGCAGGTACACCTTTGGAGATGAATCATAAACTTAGTGTTTATGAAGGTGAGAAAATTGAAGACATTAAAGAGTATCAAAGCTTGGTAGGTAGCTTGATATATGCTACTCATACAAGGGTAGACATCTCATATAGTGTGGGAGTGCTTAGTCAGTTCATGCACTCACCGAGAAGACCACACACGGATGCGCCTAAGAGATTACTTAAGTATCTCAAAGGTACAATCAACGAAGGTATATTCTATCCTTACTCTTCAGATTTGGATATCAAAATCTACTCAGATGCAGATTGGGAAGGAGCTAAGGATGATAGAAAAAGTACATCTGGTTACTTAGCATTTGCAGGTTCGAAGCTAGTGTCATGGAGTTCCAAGAAGCAACCAACTGTTGCTTTATCTTCAACTGAAGCAGAGTACAGAGGCTTGACCATAGCAACTCAAGAGGCAATATGGTTAAAAGCATTGTATACAGATTTGGGACTCGTGAGTTCCAAACCTCACATATTTGGAGATAATGTAAGTTCCATGCATCTAGCGGCAAATCCTATTTTCCATGCGAGAACCAAGCACATAGAAGTCCATTACCACTTCATCAGGGAGAAGCTCATGGCAAAGGAGATTGACATTTCTTTTGTTCCAACTGAAAAGCAAGTAGTAGATATGATGACGAAGGCACTTGATGGAATAAAGCTTTGTAGATTCAAAGCTATGGCAGGTATTCAACATATCAGAGAATGAAGACTCAAGCATACTTTAGCTTGAGGGGGATCTGTTGGAACATCAAGCTTACACTATGCTTGAGGTGGATTTGATCTACATCAAAGGCTATCGTGTCGAAAGAATATCCGTTGGAGAGTTCTTTTTCATATGCTCATTTATTGTATTTTTTTGAGAGATTTTTGATGGCTGATTTACTGTTGTAAAAGACTTGAGCTTGACACATGTAAAGGTAGAAATATAGAGCCAAAATCCCATGAATTTGTGGTGGTTGAAGTTGCATTCAATCAAGCAAATCAAATCACCTAAAAGTAGATCAATCAAGATCTTCACTTTTCCTAGATTGTAGGAAAGTGAATTGACTCCCTCCAACAACCATTCCCACCTTCATTTGAATTCAAATTCAACTTGTAAAAGTCTTGGAACACTCTTAGAGTCTATATAAAGACTTGAAATCACTTGAACATTACATGGAAGCAATATACATACAGTTGTGACCATCATTGTCTTGCTCCTTCAATTTTCTGCATCATCTTCTTCGCCAATAGTAATCTTGCAGAGGCTGTTGCTCTCTCTCCAGAGCTCCAAATTGAGTGTAAGAGGACTCATTTGAAAGGTATACGTGTCTATTTTATGCCTGTAAATTTGCAAAGGATTTGGTTGAGTATATTGGGAGAAATCAGAGTTTTTCTACCTTGGGGTCAATCTCTGTGTATTCCTGAAAAATAGGAAGTACCACCGGTGAATGTCGCATTCATTCCTATAGCATATTTTGCTTATTCCTTATACTTTTGTGGATTCCATACACTAAACCCTATGTGTATCACTCCCATAAAAGGATTTTTTCTAATTGTAATCATGCTGGTCGCTATGGGCATTTGAAGTTCATTGTCTCTTCCATAGATAGTAAGTTTTTTGAGCTAGTCAACCCGCAAACCTCTCTGTTTTGTATCGAATCATTCTCCTTGATGCTCCAAAGTACATAGTGCATTTCTTTGCACTTATCACATACCTATAAGGTCTATTTGAGTCTCCATAAGCTCAAGGGCTGGTCTTGTGCCGGTTGGCTTGACCAAACTTCGTCACCTCAAAACACACTTTTCTACCTTCGACAAGCTTCTCCAAGTTCTTTCATTCATGTGGATGCGTGTCGGAGTATCCTACGGAACACCAATGTAAGATCATAAAGGTCAAAGCCATATGGCCTTACATGCTACAAAGCTCGATGTTCGGTACTCGGCGTCGATGGATGATAGAGCAACTATAGGCTTCTTCTTACTTGCCCAAGAGATAGTCGTGAGACAAGCAAGAATATGTACCCAGAAGTAGATCATCAAGAATCAGGATAACCAGTTCAATCTGAATCTGAATATCTGATGAGTTTGGTGCCCGCGTACAACAGACCATGATGTCGGGTGCGAGCAAGGTAGCGAAGTAGTCTCTGAGTAGCATCCCAATGAGTTTGACAAGGCTTATGTACAAACTGACAGAGTATACCAACTGCATAGGCAATATTTGGTCTAGTGTTGGCAAGGTAGAGTAATGAGCCAACAAGCCGTCGATAAGTATGCACATCCACAAGTGATTATGAATCCTCCAGTGTGAGGTTGATGTTTGGATCAAGCGGTGTAGATACTGAGTGACACTAGTCCATGTTATATCTAGAAAGAAGATTAGAGCAGTACTTCTTCTGTGATAGGAATATGCCTTCTTTTATTTGCCAAACTTCCATACCCAAGAAGTAGTGAAGTAATCCAAGATTTGTCATAGACTACTCAAGCTTAAGTTGTGTGATGAAGAATTGGATGTGTTCTTCATATGAGCTTGTCAAGATCAAGTCATCTACATAGAGGATAATGATGCCTACTAAGGACGTGTTCTTATAGATGTATAAGTTTGCATAAGCACTGCTTCTTTGAAATCCTTTGCCTTCAAAGAACTTGTGAATCTTTTCATACCTGGCCCTCAGCGCTTGCTTAAGTCCGTAAAGTGCTTTGTGAAGTTTTTATACTTGGTCTTCCCTTCCTTTGGTCTTGAATCCTTCAGGTTATTCAACGTATACTTCTTGAAGATCTCCATTGAGGAATGCACTTGATGTCCACCTGGTAAATGGGCCACTTAAAGTGAGAACTTTGTGCTAAGATGATTCTTATGGTTGTGAATCTTGTAGTAGGATTAAAGGTTTCTTCATAACCAATGCCATGTTGTTGCTTGTATCCCTTATCTGCTAACCTTGCTTTGTACTTGTTTAATGTGCCATCTAATTTGTACTTAACTTTATAAAGCCACTTAACTCTTATGACTTGATGATTTGTGGGCTTAGGTACAAGATTCCAAGTCTTGTTCTTCTCTATAGCATGCATTTCTACTTGCATATCTTCTTTCCACTCAGGTTGTCCTTGAGCTTCTTTGTAGTTAGAAGGTTCCCAGATTTGTTGAATCTAATGCATCAAGGTATAATTGACATAATGAATTTGTTCTCGTTGTCTTTTGTCAATAAGTCTTTGAGATCTTTGTTGTTGACTTGAAGTACTTGCTTCTGACATTTGCGTTGAAAAGACGGTGTCCCTCTTTGAAGTGGAGATGGGTGGACTTGGACTTGTGTTTGGATCTTTGCCAGATTATGTGGAAGCTTCATTGAATATTACATCCTTAGATATTGTGATGGAGTGGTTCTCAAGATCATATAGTTGATACATTTTTGATTGCTCACTATACTCTATGAAGATGTTCTTCTTAGAATTGGATTGCAACTTTATTGAAATCTTCTTTTGGCACATGGACAAATGCGTCACTGCCAAATACTCAAAAGTAATGCACATTAGGCTTTCTTCCATAGTATGCTTCAAATGCTGTCTTGTTGTGCAATGCACTCGTGAAGCCTCGATTAAGTATGTGAATAGCAGTATGCATTGCTTTTGCCCAAAACTTGTAGGGTAAGTTTTTGTTATGAAGCATAGTTCTTGTCATTTCCATCACACTACGGATCTTCCTCTCAGCTACTCCATTTTGGGATGGAGTATGCGGTTGAGTAACTTGTCATTTGATTCAATTTTTGTTTGAGAAAGTTGTCAAAGTCATGATTTTTGAATTTTCCACCTCCATCTGATCATATGGTCTTGACGGACTTGGAGACTTCATTCTCTACTTGGGTGATCCACTCACGAAACTTAGTAAAAGTTTCTACCTTTGATCTTAAGAAATACACCCAAATGTAGTGGGAGTGGTCATCTACTAAAAGAAAGAAGTAGAGTGATCCACTAAGAGATGAGGTGTTCATTGGTCCACAAAGGTCCATGTGGATAAGGGCTAACAGGTCCTTAGATCTGGTTGATGCTTCCTTTGGAACTGTGGCCCTACGTTGCTTGCCTTGAGTGCAAGCCTGGCAGACGTCATTGAGTTGCCCAAGCTTGCACAATCCTTTCACTATTTGTGTTGAAGAAATTCTTGGTAAATAGGATGTGTGGCCATATCATTGGTGCCACAAGCTAGATAGTGATTCCTTGGATAAAAAAAGGATAATTTATAAAACCTTTCTCTTCAACACCTTAGGCAATTATGTCTTTTGTACGAGGATCAATGACCTTGATAGAGGTATGATCAAACAACACCTATTTGTTATGATTTGTAATTGCTTTTACTGACAGCAAATTCATACACAAATTGGGAGTAAATAACACATTTGAAAGTGATTCGCATTCCGCTTGAGCGTTGTGGTCGAGATTCAACTCTCAAGCTATCAATTTAATCAGAGGATCTTGAGGCTCGGAGTGTGGCCGATAAAAGGCTGACCAAGCTATCAATTTCTGATATACATAGTCCTTTGAAAGTTGAGGCCAACATGAAAATGCCACAAAGCTACATGAGGCTAAATAGCAGCATAATACTCAAGGTTGTATTGATGGGAGCACATTTATGAGGTTTGAAAATTATGAGGAAGAATGGTGGGAGGCTAAACGGTGCCAAAGCATTTCAGCCATCCTCATGAATTTTCATAAGTGAAGGTTTGAACATACTACTAGTTGTAGCTGATTTTTTTTTTTATAAAAAAAATGGAGGTTCGGCCGAGGCCTACTCCCCCGGACTTTAACTTTGAAATTACAACTGTACAAGGAAGGGCATAGTACCCATGGGACCCCCCTTATCCCACAAGAACAGGGGTTTACAACTGGGTTAAACGACGGTCACAACTACCGCGGGGATGGTCAAACGGTGGCCAACAGCCACATACATCAGTTCCTGGGATTTATATGTCCCTACATGTTGCTGCCAGGGGTTGAACCCTCGCCCTCGTCTCAAGAGGCGAGGGGCCCAACCACCAGGCCAGCAAACCGGGACAAGCTGTAGCTGATTTTTGTGAGTCATTGGTGTGCAATAGTAAATCAAATGGATTTGTGATGATAAAAAGCTTCAAAACACATTGAAACGGTTAGGTGTAAATATAGTTCCTGGTATTGAGGAGGTCAACATATTTTAAGGATCATTGAGTAATTCATTTTACGTGTTGCGTGGAGCCGTGCGCATATGTCTGGCTTTTATATGCATGTCTAACCACTGTCACACTCAACCTTTATGGAGCTTATGGTTTATCCCAGCTGGAACAGCTAGAAGCTAATGAAGATGGCCAGTGCCATACACACGGGAGGAGGATTCTAATTAAAGAAGGCAGAAGGAGACGGCAGCTGAACTCTTCCCGATTCCCGAAGAAGGGGATTTTTGGGGGCATCGATATCGAGGAGGAAGCTCTCTCTTGCGCGTTCTAGCTTTTCAGCTCCTTGCTCTCGCTCTGAACAAGATATATTGGGGGAACAGACAGAAAGCATGAGTCGGGGGGAGAGGCTGTTCTCTGTTGTACCTAGAGGGAAACACATGCGTAGTGCTCTATGTAGAAAAAGTCGACCAAGTGAGAGAAAGGATTTTTCTTGGTGCCGATGATCGAACAGATGCAGACGGGCAAATCTGGAAAGTGGAAAAAGAAAAAGCATCCTCAGTGGTAGTAGGGGGCGAGTCGGAGAGGGGCCTCAGCAGCCGATTTGAGGAACAGAGCTGAAATTAGGAGGTTCGAGACTCGAGCATGGAGAACCTGCCTGGTGACTCCTCGATGATCGTACTTCTTCCGTGGATCCCATTTACTGTCCGAGGGACTTGAATGAACACATTTCCTAGTGTCACTAAACACAGAGATCAAGAGATTTTACCTTCTACGGCTGTCGCCATGTTCATGAAAAGCAGATCTGATGTTTCATGGGTTGGAATCGCGGGTCGTTTCTCCAGAAGGTCTCACCAGATCTGATGTCTCATGGGTTGGAATCGCGGGTCATTTCTCCAGAAGGTCTCACCATGTAGACATTTGGAAAGCGGAGCAGGGTTTCTCCACATTTTCTGCAGAAGGATATTGATTGACTGCGTCCATGCTGTTTGATTTGGCCTTTGATATCGGATTGATCAATCTTGAACTTCAGAGATTCCAGCTGAACCGGACCGTTGAATATGTGCATCGACGAGAAGCATGTGATGCGATGCTGAAATCACATTCTCATCATCGAAGTCTTCTTTCACATGTGATGCCCTGCTGAAATCACATTCTTATCATCGAGGTCTTCTTTCAATATTTAAAGAAGAATTTTCTGTATAGTGAACTGTGGAAATAATGTCTAGCAAAGAGTTGAAAGAAAAAAAGTACACGACATGCTCAAAGGTGAATAAACTGAAAGAAGAAGTGCTTACAAAACGTGCTAAGCTTCTCGAATCTGATGTGGCTTCTTGTGCACAAGAACGTGGTTGTATGTGTATCAGCTTTCCCATAGAAGAGTTAATATGATGTAGAACGCTCCAACAACATCCAGGCAAATGGATAATACAGTTATTGTTTGGGATATTGTCAAAGGCAGCCCTCAGCAAGTATTGAAGGATCATTTGAATTACGTGCAAGGTATGGCGCTTGGAACTGGAAGTGCAATTGCACACAGAGCTGTAGATGGAATCATGGGTCCTTGGACTATCACACATGAGCATGTCACTACTGAAGGTCCTGCAGTCTCAAGTTAGCAGGTGCTCAGGTCGCGGCAAGGACATTGGAAAACGAACTTGTCGAAGGGCTTGTCATATGAAGACTTTGAATCCGACATGGACTGACTCCTTATGAAATGGAATGTGGCCTGAAGTAGTGGCAGATGGTTTGACAATCATTCTGATGAAGGCTTCTTAGCAAGCCTGCTATAGCAGTTTTGCATCCTTCTCTTCATCGATGTATTAAGTGATGTCGTGTATAAGGGTGTTCAGACAATAAACTATAGTTTCGGAGCATCATTTCTCATTTGGAGTTTCCTTGAGCTATGTAATCTTGCGTTGCACATGTTTACTTCCGAGTTTGTTGCTGCAAGTGAGGAGTTAACTCCGCAAACAATGTATCTTCTAAATGAGGGCTTCAAGGATACTGTAAGATTTTTCAACCTTTGAATTTACAAATTGATAGCCTGGTAGGTTTGAAACTTGGAAACAGACATTCAAGGGATTAATTTCAAATCTTTCTTCAGAACTGTATTCGCATTTGCCATCCATAACAATCGAGAATAATGTGATTAACACGTCTATGGTTGACTCAGATATCGAACATAGCTTTTGTGGAATTGAAACCTTTTTTTTAATCATGAAAAGAAAGAAATAGTGATGATAGAGGAAGAAACTCTTTAGTGATCGTTTGAGTATGAGAATTGTGCATTTATGGCATATATTGTGTGTGTTGACTTGTACTTAGAAAGAGAGAGCTATGTTGTCAATTGAAAAAGGGAGATCGCTCTCCTTCTTCAACAGAATTTGAGGATATGCCTACTGTAGAGACATGTTCTTGCACGAGTCATGTGGTCGAACCTGGACATATTGAAAGGTCTTCATGACGTCCAATATTAATGTATATATAGGTAGACGTTATGTTGCAATAAAATTATTTTCCTTAAAGTTGTTATAATTGTTTTTCAGTCTACTACTAAAGAAACCATTCTCAAAAAGTTACAACTTAGAGAAGATTATTCACGTAAGTTTTAGGGAGGAATAACATACCCGTTTCCTTGTATTTTTCATTATTCTAATGTGACCTTTGATGAATTGTGAAGGGAATGAGAATGCAACTTTTAATTTCGAAGAATGAAAAAAAAGATCTTAATATTTGTTGATTCTCACAATTTTAATGATATCACGCAGTGATTCCATAGTAATGTACTAGATCCAAATACCGTTTCAGTGCGTTTGTACTCTCATATAGTCCAAACTCCTTTTCGAAAACCCCGCAATAGCATTGGTGATCTGTACTTTGTCTCTCCCTTCAATAGGTAGACTTTTGTTATTTCCAAGGTATACTTCACCTATGTGCTCTTCAAGTTCTTGAACAGAATCTTTATCTTTACACATATGCGAGTTCGCTGTTAGAGATAGATGTCTGTGGAAGCACGCGAACAGCACAAGGAAGAAGAAGAAGCTTGGAGCACAAACACACAATAGGCGTATATACAAGCCGGGGGAAAAAAACCTCCTAAAGAGGGAAAAAAAGTACCCCGGCAGTCCTAGTGTGTTCACACACATCACTACCTAAATATATCAACAAATCCCCCCTGGGAGTGATGCGGTGAACAAGGAGCTGGCACTCGTGTATAAGGAAGTGCCAAGCTATGTGGAAATCACTCCACAAAAGGAAGTAAGCCCAAAGCTTTGTGGAAAGCTTCAAACTTCTCCCTAGGCAGAGCTTTCGTGAAAAGGTCTTTCGTGAAAAGGTCTGCAATGTTCTCCTGCGTGGGCACATATGCCAAGCTGATCTTCCCAGCAGAGAACCTCTCCCTGACATAGTGATAATGCACCTCAATGTGCTTAGTGCGAGCATGGAACACAGGGTTCCTCGCAACTGCCAATGCGCTCTGACTGTCAGTGAAGATGGTGGTGGCAGAAGACTGGCCAACATCCAAATCAGCCATAAGGCGTCTGAGCCACACACACTCAACAGTCGTTGTGAAAGCTGTCCTATACTCAGCCTCACAACTGGAAGTGGCAAAAACCACTGGTGGACACACGAGTGTCATAGCAACCAGCCCAATCTGAGTCAGAAAAAGCATGCAAATATGGCGGTAGTGATCCCCCTTGGGATAAAACAACCCAAGTAGCCGAGTACCACTCAAGTAGCGAAAGATGCGCTTAACTGCCTTCCAATGCGTGACTCCTGGGTAATGCATAAACCTGCTCATCTGTGAGACAGCAAACTGAATATCTGGCCGAGTAATGCATAAGTAGATCAAGCATCCAACAGCCTGCTGATAGAGAACAGCATCAAATGCATCTCCAGCATCATGAAGACTCAATCGTAAACCTTTCTCCATAGGAGTAGCAATAGGCTTACAGTCTTCAAGGGCAAAACGCTGCAATAATGTGTCAATATATTTTGTTTGACACAAAGCCATTCCACCATCAACTTGCATAAACTGAATGCCCAAATAGTGATGCAAATGCCCCAAATCAAACATCTCAAATGAGGCATGCAAATCAGCCTTGAAATCAGCAATATGCTTCTCAATAGGACCCAGTGAGCAGCATGTCAACATAGACAACAATGATCAGAAGCAACATCATTAGCACGCTTAACATATAAGGTGCTTTCAGTTGGACTGTTCTCAAAACCATGTGCAACCAGATAGGCATGTATCTTCTCATACCAAGCACGTTGTGCTTGCTTTAAACCATATAATGCCTTCTTCAATCTGCACACCTGGTTTTTCATGCCCTTTCTGCAATCCACGGGGCTGAAAAACATACACTTCTTCATGCAAGTCACCATTCAGAAATGTTGTTTTAATGTCCAACTGATGTACATTCCAACCATGATGGGCTACAAGTGCACAAATGCTCCGAACAGTAGTCATACGGCATGTAGGTGCAAAGGTCTCATCAAAATCAATGCCTCTTTCCTGCGCATAACCCTTTGCAACAAGCCTAGCCTTATACCTGTCAACTGTACCATCAGGTTTACGCTTCAGCTTGTTATACCCACTTAGTGCCAATGGCCTTCTTGCCTGGAGGCAAGTCACATAAAGGACCATGTACATTCTTCATTATAGCATCATATTCAGATTGCATAGCAGCCAATCCAATTTTCTGAATTTTGTGCTTCATCAAAAGAAACAGGCTCATTCTCATCACAGAGACTAGACACAGCCATAGCATAGCAATCTGATGCAAAGGAGGCACTATGAGAGCCTGAACGAGTACGATATGACAAAGGTGCATCTAATTTGCTATCACGCAAAGTCTGCACCAGCCATTTTGGCATAGTTTTTGCCCTGCTCAATATCAGCTCTCTCATCAACAGGTGCATCATGTAAATCTGCATCAAAAATGGAATGATCTGCATCATCATATGAAACCTGCAAAGGTTGAGAAGTAGCCTCATTAGGACCAGCACTATACTGTCCACCTGTAAAAAGAGGCATCAAAGTATCATACATGTCTTTGGAGCTAATAGATGTCTCCTTAGTACATGAAAGCAATGGCTGAATTGCATCTTCCACAAAAACAATATCACGGCTAACCAGAATGCGTTTTGTCTGTGGATGATACAGACGATAGCCTTTACTTTCAGAACTATACCCAACAAAAATACATTTTACTGCCTTATCATCCAATTTTCTGGGATGTTGTTCAGGCACTAGTGCATATGCCAGACAACAAAAAACACGCAGATGAGCAACAGATGGATTGCGGTCATGCCAAGCCTCATATGGAGTGATAGACTGCAGTGCTTTAGTGGGACACCTGTTCAGTACATATGCTGCACACATGACAGCCTCAAGCCAAAACTATGAGGTAAAGCCTGACTCTTGACCATACACCTCCCCATCTCCATGAGTGACCTGTTCTTTCGTTCACAACTCCATTCTGTTGAGGTGTATACGGCATTGTACACTGGTGTTTTATCCCACGTTCAGCCAGAAATGCATTAAAATCAGAAGACATATATTCCTCCCCTCGATCAGAACGGAGGGTGCCCATTTTACATGCTGACAGATTTTCAGCCAAAACCAAAAACTGTTTAAAGCACATGAACACTTCGGACTTTGCTTTGAGTGGATATACCCATGCATACCTGGAAAAATCATCAATGAAAGTCACGAAGTAAAGCTAATTCCCAAAAGAGGGTGTCTGCATAGGTCCACAGACATCACTATGTACAAGCTGCAATTTCTGCGTAGCCCGAACTGAACCATCTTTTGGAAAGGAGGAACGCTGCATTTGCCCAAAATACAGCCTTCACATACATGTTTTCCAGGTGCCTCAAGCTTGGGCAAAGAAGACACCATATCAGATTTCTACAGGCGTAGCAAACTAGCAAAATTGAGATGACCAAAGCGTGCATGCCAAAGCTTTGCATCTGACATAGCCTGAGAATCATGAACTGCACATGCCAAATCATTCATAGATCTTTCATAGTCTATGAGCTTATACAACCCACGACATAAAATGCCAGAAGCAATAATCACATCGCCATTTGAGAGATCATGAACTGTACACCTGTCATCAACAAATTTCACAACCAAGCCAATCTTGGCTAATGCAGAAACTGATAACAGATTCTTCTTGATCCCTGGCACAAATAAAGCATCTGACAAGGTGAAAGAACTACCATCAGCAGTAGTCAAAATGATCTTACCAACTCCCATAACATGATAAGAGGAGTTGTTGGCGCATGTAATAGTATTCCCTGTAGGGGCAGGCTCGAGTGAAGAGAAGAAACTGCGCTGCGAGGTAATATGTTTGGTCGCCCCACTGTCAAAGTACCAAACATCTGAGTCCACTGCAGACATGCACTGATCATGAGAAGATGGGTCAAAACTGCAGACAGTAGTAAAAGCCCATTCTTCTTCTTGCACAAGATTTGCAGACTCTGTTTTTGGTGTAGAGGCCTCTGCAAAAAC
>MU260724.1:2500-40000 GCA_020310875.1 Ceratopteris richardii
TACATACATACATGCATACATACATGCATACATACATGCATACATGCATGCATGCATACATACGTACGTACGTACGTACGTACGTATGTACGTACGTACGTACATACATACATACATACATACATACATACATACATAGATACATACATACATACATACATACATACATACATACATACATACATATCTATGTATGTATGTATGTATGTATGTATGTATGTATGTATGTATGTATGTATGTATGTATGTAGGTATGTATGTATGTATGTATTGTAACAACTAACTGTTAGGACCACCACGTGCTAGAGAGATGACTCTCCTTCGAACCTTACGCATCTATACATAGCTTTAGGAATCAACGAGGATCACAAATGTAACTAGAGTTCACAAGTGCGTTTATGCGATCTCAATTAGTCCTTTAATATTTTCCATTAGAGTCCAGTAGTGGTTGATAGGATCTCCACCAATGCTTTAGCACATTCCACTAAAGTCCATTGGTGGTAGGTGTACTTGTTACTCGAGTTAAGTCTCTTTGGGGTCAAGTTAACCTCGTTAACTTGAGTAAGAAGGCTCTACAGCTCTTTGGGCGAAACTCTCTTCATACTCTCGATGGGGGTTGAGCCCAAGACCTCCTTCTTCCCAACCTAGAGACTCAACCACTAAGCTAAGTGGAAACATCTTAGAGAGTACATGAATCTATGCTTAAGTCTAGTCTTTCGTTCTTTGGTCATACATGTGATTGACGAAATGGTGTCCGATTTCAGATTTGTTTGAACTGGCCACGCACTCGGATCACAGACAAACTTGATTACATTCTTTTCCTAGTGGGAAAGATTTTTGTCCTCAAAAATAAAGCTATATATAGTAACCGTAGGCATTCCCGAGCCTCATGTTCTAATCTACACTTGGGTGGGTAAAATTTTTGGCACTGCCTTTAGTGGTTATTTTTGATTAGTCATATGAAGATAGAGAGAAAAAGTACAAATTTCATAGTTTAGACACAAAAAATTAGATACCTATTGTTGATGAGAATAGGAGAATCAGTCTTTAAGCATCACACATAACACCAGACACTTGTTGAAACAATTCATAGGAGCCTGCCGACAAATAAACTTATCTGCACATGCTATTGGACTGTTTTGTTTCCTGAATTATAATTGATGTTTTACATGAGGTTTTCGTGTCTGTTTTAAAAATTACATCAATGGTTTAAATAAAGGAACAAAGTGAATTTGTTGATTGTTTAGGGGTCATATGATCATCACAGCAATCAAATATGCACACACATGATCCGTCCACTTGATAGCATCACACAAAAGCGGACGGCAAGATCTCCATTTGAACTTATATATCCTTGAGTAATGAATGTATCATGTAGGGTGACAAGAATATGGGACTGCGATAAACAGATGAGCTGGAAATAGTTGATATGTCTGCTGCTGGAGCCTTCCAATCATTTTCAAGGGAGGACAATGCTCCCTTGCACGACTCATATCGGCCTTCAGGAATTCCTACCCTTATCTCACATTTGCGGGACCTTTGATGAGTGCTTTTTCTTGTTTCAACTACAAAGAAAGGTAGAAGAGAAATGGGGCCGTTGGGATGTGATTGCCTTGAACCCTCTTTAGCTTTACCCTATGTTACTGTAATCGGATGATATTACTTTATGATGAGTTGTGTGATTGAATGCTGATAGAATTCAGATGTGTTTTAAAGGATGAAACAAACTGAAAAGCCTATGAGATCATGAATGGATGTGTTTTTTATGGTTTTGTTTGTTTGGTCTTTGTCCATTTAATGGTATCGAGTGTTAAGGTTCAGTGATGTTTGTCTTGCCTACATGAAAGGTCACTGATCGGATATTATTTTGTGCTGGTGTAGGTCAACTGATCAGTGGTTATTTATTTTATCTGATTGATATGTGTTTTAGCATTAAGACATAACATGTGCCCATGAAGTATTCCGAATGTAGGTTTGAGATCTATCTTGTGACATACATCAAACTATTTATTCCTTCAGTTGCAAAGTGTTTGTTAGAACGTATAAAACATGAATAACTGCAGACAAAATCATGTTTCCATGTAATGCATTCCATCGACACATGGATATCTTATGTCATCTCAATGTGTATAATATATTTAGTGAACCTATATTTCCCCATATAGTATCAGTGGGGAGTAACTTCATCAGAAGCTTGGGTTGTCAGGAAGCATCATCATAATTTACTTCAACAAGATTCCCATTTTTTTGTCAATACAAATATTCACATCCAAGGGCTAATGATAAAGTTTTTTTTTTTTTTTTTTTTTTTTTTTTTTTTTTTTTTTTTTTTTTTTTTTTTTTTTTGGTGGTTGCTTGGTGGGGGTGTGTATCTGATGTAGGTTGACAATTATATCAATGTCACTTCAGTTCTACGGCGTCTTTACAATCGATTGGATCATCCAAATCCATATCATCGGCTAGGAGCTGCTATGGCTTGCAGTCGATTATATCCTGTAATGAGAAAGAACAAATCAATTGTGGACAGGTACTTGCTTGAAATGTTGTTTTTCTGTTTCAAGAGCTTGCGGATTGCAGAGGATGACCTTGAGCAGATAGGTAATTTTGCCTTCATTATTGGTTCTGAATGTGCACTTCTACCGACTTATATGGTATTAAAACTTGAACGTTGTGATGATATGGATTTAAGGTACTATCAAACAACTTCACAAAGTAATTGATAACCTGCAACGGTTATTGAAACACAATATTTCTATCTTGGCAATCAAGAGGAAGGATAGATTGATGTTTATTACATTGGGTGATTTCCTTGAATGGATATTCAAACAAACCCTGAGGCCTCAAGATAAGTGTCGCAGCAGATCAATGGATGTACTGATCACAATATGTAAGATGTTGCAAGGTATTTTTCTGGCCCCCCCCCCACCCCCCCCCCCCCCCCCCCCTCTTTTCTTTCTTTTTCCCCGCCTTTTCTCTCTTTTTCTTTCGTCCTTTCTCTCCTCTCCCTCTCCCTCTCCCTCTCCCTCTCCCCCTTTCTCTTTCTTCTTCTTCTTCTCCCTTCTCTCTCTCTCTCTCTGTCTGTCTCTCTCTTTCTTTCTTTCTTTCTTTCTCTCTCTCTCTCTCTCTCTCTCTCTCTCTCTCTCTCTTTGTGCAGTGCATCTTATGTGGATGATGACGCTCTGCAACCCCCACTAGCTTTACATGCCTTGGTGTACCTCTAGGCTCTTTTTTGTATTGGCCTCTGCACCTGATGATCAATGAATACCCGTACTGTAGGGTTTTTATTTCAGTTTATATTGTTTGTTTGTTTTTTGGATTTGGATACTGCATTAGATCTGCCATGACGAAACGCTATTTGTGGCATGAGTCATTTTTGCCGTTTAATTGATGTCAATATGTCATTTAATTTCATTCGCATACCTGATACTTCACTCGATTCTTAGTCGCTTAGTTTCTTTTTCAGTATTTCTAATTCAGACATGGTATTAGATTCACCACTTTGTACACCTTTTATCTCATTTTTCATTCTTGCCTTAAGCAGGTGTACTTAATTCATTTCATCTCTTCTCCTCTCATGTGTTCTGTGAACATTGAGGATATTGAAAAGATTTAATGGTGAACGATGCAGGATATCTTGGTAAACAGAAAACTCCATACATTATTATCTATATCTTCATTCCGATTGATGTCACATCCTTTCTGTATGATAGTATGGCTGATCATTGAGGCAATGTTATTCCTATCACCAAGTATACCTCTCTTTGTACTAAAGTATGTATAAACCATTACCACTCAGAAAATGACCACATTCTAGATAGTTTTCTTATATACTTTGGGTTCATTAAAGCTATGAGCTAGTACATATTTTTTTAAACACCCTAAGATTTCAGTTGTTTTAGCTGTTTTTGTGCAGCTCTATGATCTGTGCCATGGCTGCAGTTTGACCCCAGGATGATGTGAAGATATATTCCCCCCCACTTTTTATCCTGATCCTCCTCCCCTTCTCCCCTTCCCCTGTTTTTCTGTCCCCCCTTTCCCATGTTCTCCTCCCCAAACTGAAAAAGAAGAAGAAAAATACAAGTGAATGAATGAAAGAAAGAAGGAGAAATCCTTTTTCCAACCCTATTTTATGTGAGCTTTCAGCATCCTGTCATCTGATAATGGTTGCTGATTCTTCTGAGGTCTGTTTGCTTGATTTGTAGATAATTCATCTTTGAACTGGCTCGAAGACTTCAAAGGTTCTGGGGCGCTTGATGATGCAATTAATGTGATCGATGCTAACCTATGCTTTTCCACACAGATCAAGGGGAGAGAGGATGTTGAGAGTGTCAAAGATGAAATCAAATCTCTAACCCGATCAATGCATTGGTGTGACTGGGTTTTGAGGACAGAAATTGTTACCGTCATTTACCTTTCAGGGAAGGTATCGAGCTTATTTTTGTCCATGAAAGAGTTCCTCAGAAGCTTGATGAGTATGTCTAACCCGCAAATTCAAGAATTTCTAACTCCCTTAGAATTTGAACAATATGAAAGATCTCAATGCAGAGCAGTTCTTCATTTCTTGAGCTTTGCAAAGGAGCTTATTTGCAAAGGATTAGGAATTAAAGATGATGAACTTCAGCCACTGAAACTCAATACAGTGAGGGACCACGGAAAGGAAAAATTGATATGTAAAATCATACCAGTGGATGCTTCTGAATTCTTAAAGCTGCTTTTTTTACTGATATTGACACCCCAAGACTTTGGATTTAGAGGAACTAATTTTCAAAGTTACGAGTTATTATCCAGGCTTGTGATGAAGCTGATGAAACTTTTGACCTTATCTTCCTTTGCACCAAAAGAGAGGTTGCTAGAGTGCCTTAGGAGCTTATTGGAGACTAGACCAGATTTAGATGCTGGAAATATGAATCTTATTGATGAGCGATTTGATGAGAATGCTACAGCTGGGCTATCGCTTGCATCTCGGAGTGTACATCTGGAGAATTTTAAATACCTGCTTAAGGGATACCAGCAGCTTCTGGTTGCTGGTATACTGTTGCCTGTTTTATGGACAGAAAAGGCACATTTTGTAGGAGAGAAATTGCTAAATTTTGTGTCCACATTAAACACTAGTTGTTCAAGTACTTTGGAAGTATTATCATCGGAAATTTTGTCCATCGTTGTCTTGTTGGGCATCAAAGTCGAAAGATTACTTGAGTTTGTATTCAATGAGACACTTATTCCTGATACATCAGTAAATAACCACACTGATTCTGCTGGAAGTATTTTCTACATGCGCTTTCGTAAAGTTCTTGTTCAGAAAGTCAAGTTCTTCTATAGAGAAAGCCTCCCATTGGTCCTCGAAAAAGCCATCAAGAATTTCACTGCTCGTCTTCTGCTTAACGCCCTTCTCGATGACTATATTAATTCTAGGACTGAAGAAAATATGATAACTTTGAAATGTTTTCTGAATGAGTTTATCAGCCAGATTTCACGTCTTGCTCCTTGCTGCAGAATAGAAGCTCTATACAGTGACAAACTGTTTTTTTTAGAGGTGTTGTACAAACTTCTGGTACTTGATTCAGATGGCCACATACTTTTGTTGCCCACACAGCCTTCATTTCAGTTTATGTTGGATAGCTTTCTGGTATTATTAGGTGGGGCAGTCAATATGAAGGATAAATTTGATGGGAACACTGCAAATGGAAATATGAATTTTGTTGTACAGAGCAGTGCACTAGGCCTGGTTCCGTATTTCGCTTCTGCTGCTTGTGCGCATCTATTTATTGACCGAATTTCAACTGCTTTGACAAATGTTGTGACAAATGTGCTGCTTGTAAGGGAAACTGATATACCATCAGGATCAACTCATCGTGCCACATATCTTCAAACTCTTGATAGGCTCCTAGCAGCTGTTTGTTCCAGTAAAAGTCCGCAACTTTTGGAAGTGCTTTTCCCCATCTTACAAAACTGCATCCCATTGGCAAAAGAACGCCTTTTGATAGCCTTGAAGCAATTTATTAACAACATAGAAGATCAAAGGTCTTATGTCTGCAGTATGTGCTTGCAAATTCTACATGATAAGAGTAAAATCCCATCATTGAAGCATGCAATCACAGAGGATATACTGATTCCTCTTGTGGAGGTTTCACCAGTAGATTTTGTTTTGGCCTGGTATGCACAGCATATGAAAGACTTTTTCCATGCTATTTCAAGAAAACCAGAATCGCATGAGCACCAGAGCACAGAGGATGAAGTAGACTTTCTTATTTTTAAATCGTGCATCTACAAGATTATATCTTGCTTGTTCATGAATTTTCCGGCTGCTTTGATTCGAGATCAGATAACTCCTCTGGTCTCTAATCAACAGCTCATGCAAATAGCAACAAATGACTGCCGAGCAAAAAATGATCCAACATTATATCCATTTCCAGATAGTGTTTCTTTGTGGCGGGATATGCATGTTGAAGCTTACAATTGTCTTGCTGCAGTTGTGATGTGTACCCAAGACCAAGAGAGGATATTTACAATCTTGTTTAAAGACTTTGCTGGAAAACCATTATGGCAACATCTAATTGATTGTGACAAAATATATGATAATTTTCCTGTTGAGATTTCTCAGCTTGGATCTTTAAAGTACGTAACCAGCAATTTACGGTCCAATAGAATATTCACAAAGAAACTTGATGGAACTCCGACACTAGCTTTATCACAGTATATGATGGGTGCTACTCTTAGTCAGGAGCCCTCATTAGTTGACAGTTTTGTTGGTGGTTCATTGGAGAGTAGGAAGGCAGATGATCATTTTGATGAAAATAGTGAGGATACAGGAATTGCGAACCTTTCTTCTGCTGGAATGGACTTGGCAGATCAGGATGATTTCGATAAACATCCATGTTTTCGAATGGTTCTAAAGGTGATTTCACATCTGCATTCAAAGTTCAATGTTTCTGACTCACAAGTGATGCCAGAATGGATGAAGGCCTTACATTCAACACTTTCTAATTCTGGAACACCAATTAACATATGTCTATTCATAATAAAAGTGGTAATCAGGGCCAGGAAAGTATTTGCACCTTTTGGAAGTGATTGGGTATGTCCTGTTTTGCAACCATTTCTAAATTACCCAGAGAGTTCTGGTGGAGTTAAATTCCATTACATTCTTAGAGATATTTCCATTGTAATCCTTGATTGGAATCTACGAAGTCCACCAGACAAAGAAACTGCATCAAGGTTTTTGAATCATCTATTCCAGGTGGCCCCGCATGAGTCAAACCAGGTTTTGCGAGCCAACCTTGAAATCATACAACAATTTCTGGCAAGATGGAAAGATTGTTTAGTTCTTGACACAGGCGTAATTGCATCACATTTACTACATGGGGATAAGAATCCTAGTGTTTCTGATAAAGCAGCCACTATGCACAAAATCGTTGGTTTGCAAATTCTTGGTGCAATGATATCAGTAGGACTTGATCTGACCAATGATACTAAGATATCTCAAGAGGATTGGATTAAGGCCTTGCTTTCTTGTCTGAACTCCAAAGCAAAAGGTGTTTATGAGGCTTCAGCAGAGTTATTGGGCATGCTTCTAGGGAAACAAAGCGGTATCCACTGTGAACAACTTCTAGAAACCAGATTGCGGCAAATACTTCTTGGGCTTTTTAGAGAAGGTGAAATGGGACAATTTTTGACCATAGTTGACAAAATAAGTCTTCATTGCGCTTCATTCATGGAAGGCTATTCTTCCATGATATTTGATCTTTTACCACGGGTTCATGGAGTCTTCAGGGTCCTGTCTCTAAGTATAATTCTAAGATGCTCTGCTGCACTCCCAAACCTTTTTTCTCTTATTTTACCATTTCTTTCTAAAATGCTTACACATCGGGATGAGGTAGCCCAATTTAAGTCTCTGCAACTTGTTGCTGAACTGGTCAAGGATGCTGATAAGCAAATTATATGTGAACAGATCTTGCCCATTCTCATTGAGTCCTTCAGCACACATGATACTGTTGAATGCCGCAAACGTTATTATGAAATTCTTGTTTTCCTGTTTGTAACCAGGAAGATCATGACTGAGGAAACGTTGACATGTAATCTACTGAGGGGACTTTGTGACAACTCCTATTCCATTCGTGAAAATTTACAAAGCTTTTGGAATAAACAACTAAGCAGTAATCCTCGGGAAAGGTTCCTTGAAATGATCTCCAGAATTTATAGCCCGGCAATTGAGGACCACTGGGTACATATTGCAAATTCTCTTTTGTTGAAAGTAAGTAATCTCCTTTTGCATTGGTTCCTATGAAGAGTTAATGTTTCAGTTGTTTTAGACTGATTTTGCCATCTAACATGTTTCCTGTTATGATTTAAAATTTTATAAGTGACTTAAACCCCTCTTGTCTCTCTCTTTTCTTTTCTTTGTTTGCTCTCTCCATGTGGGTCAGCTTTGTGAAGAAGCCGTTGATTACAAGCGACCAATTTTCAATGCGCCTCTGTCTGACTGTGAGTTTAAAGAACACACAATTGACACATCATTCCTTGCGGGCACATTTCCAATGACGCCCATGTTTCATGATACTCAAGTAGCTGCGTCTCAAATCCAAACTCAGGAGCAAGATGTAGAACATTCTGTGCCCTCCGCCAAGGGGCCCAACATGTTACGAGCTACTATATCACAAACGCAAACGCTTGAGCCTTCTGTTGGGTTGAATTCCTTCTCAACTTTCAGCTCTGGAGAAAGTGAAAGCTCCCTTTTTGCCTTGTCCCAAAGGAAAATTAAGAGTTTGGATTCAACCCAACTCTCTGGAAGCTCTCAAGTCAAAAGTGTTGGGATATCAAGAAGGAGATTGCTGCACCCTAGTGCAGCACGACCTCAAATATTGAGAAATGTTTTAAGTGCTATGAAGAGGCGAGAAGCACGCATTGCACAGCAAGCTTTGGAGAGAAGTAATAAAGTTAATGTTCTAAGGAAATACCGCATAGGTATTGAATTCTGGGCCATGGCATGTCGTATTTTTCTTTCCTTGTAATTTAATACTCTCTCAATCTTATATAATTTGAATGTTGCAGGAGAATTGCCTGACATCGAAATCAACCATGAAGAAATAATCAGGCCACTTGCTGCTCTAAGTGAACGAGATTCAACTTTTTCCTGTCTCTTGCTGAGGGTCTTATGTCGTGCTATCTATGCTATCTCAGCTAATCAGTATTTGGATAATGGACTTGAACTCAAGCCTTCAGTGATAAAGGCGATTGAAAGTGTATTTGAAAGGACACAAAATAACATCTCTTTTGTAAATTGTGTGCTCTCTTTATGCTTAGAGGACAGAGAATCATTTATCAAGCCAACTTTGATTGGCTCAGTTAGTATGAAGTCCACAAACTTCCAGTCTGGCATATTATACCTGGAAAATGTGATTCTTAATTCGGATTTGCCCTGGAATCATTCTGGTCAGTCTCGGAAGCGCCATAAAAATTCACGAGGCCATGCAACAATGCAACCAGATGCACTACAGCAGGCTTGGTTGGAGCTTGCCAGTCTATACAGATCTCTTGGAGAAAATGATATTGTGCTTTCTATTTATAAAAAACACCTAACAAAAGCAACAAGTACACATAATGCCCTTGAGGCAGAACTTGGAGGTGAATCAGTAAGGGCATTGAGACTGTATGACAAGGCCATTGATCATTTTAATGGAGAGGAAGAAGACTCAGGTTGCCTAGTTCTTTTAGCCATTTAGCCTTTGTAAATATTAAGAGTGTTTTAATTTCTGAAAGATGTTCTCCCCTCCCCTTTCTCTCTTACTGACAGTTCATCCAAGTGATATAGAGCAGGACCTGTGGTATGTCAGGAGACTGTATTGCCTTACTAGGATACTTAACTGGCGAGCTGTCATTGATGAGATTCTTTTCCAAGTAGAGGATTGTCTGGATAAGCTATGGGAGCCCAAAGTTCGTGATTCATATTTAAGCTTATTCGTTAGAGCAGCAATTAAGGTGCCCACACACCATTCAAAGCTTTCAAATTTCTTACAAACTTCAGCAAATGAATCATGGAAGAATGCCCTCATAATGAAAGAATTCAGCACTCAAGTGACAACCTTAGCAGTTTCAAATGATGAGTTTGACAAGGCTCGCTTTTTTATACATGAATGCTATGAAAGCTTTCTGAAACATTGGACACAATTCCATCCCCTTGCAGCGAATGCTAGACATTTTCAAATAATCAAATTGCAAATGACAACTGAGCTGAGTGAATTTTTGGAGAATGTGACTCATTACAAATTTGGTGATGTGCTCAGGTTTGGAGATCAGTTTATTTGATTAGTTTTTTCAATGTTTTCATGTTGTGCAGCTTTCATATTCATAAGCTTTAAATGATAGAATGATGTTGGAGTGGAGGAACCGCTGGCCATCTCCCACTATGGATGATGCTGAAGCATGGGATGATGTTGTGCAGAATAGATTGCTCTTTTTTCAGAAGCTTCAAAGTGTGTTCAATAGCCATTTGCAGAGACAGAATGAAGAAGAGGGCATAGAATTCGCTAGGTGGCTTGATGGTGAGCGTGCCCATCTGTACTATACAGCTTCAAAAGGTCTGGTGAAACAAGGAAGCTTTGAAGCTGCAAAGGTGAGAATGCTGCTGTCATGGTTCATATGACAGCCTTGATTTTTGACATTTTGCACCAATTTGAAGGGACAGGGTTAATCTTCGATGCACAGCTTAAAGTCTGCTGCAAAATTTATTCATGAATCATGCTAAACAGCGTGGCTAGCAACGGGATGACAACATTGTAGGCAACAGATTAGCAACGTGTTACTGATGTGATGAAGTTGAAAACCTGAAGTTATGATAAAGTTGCATACAAATCTTTTTTTTTTTAAATCAATTTTTATTTATTTTTAGATTTTAAGTGTATAAATCCTCTTATAGATGCGTGAATATATTAAAAAACCACATATAACCACTACATATCAACATTTCAACATATCATATATAGGTGATCTGACGTGACTTCTGACCTGCATTTCACCTTAGAAGTTAGATCACAATACACAATAACTTTTAAGTCAGGCAGTATTAAATAGATCACATTTCAGAATCAACATTTATACTCATTAATTCATATAGATAAATTCACCATTCAAACTTCAATAAACCAGATGGATTGGAGATAAATGAATCACCTCAAGAGTCAAGACTGAAGACTAAGTCTCAAATTTCAAATCATAGTACATGCCACCATTAACCATGAATCATCGCTCATCAATGATCATGCCTATTACCATCATATGTCATAAACAATAAGTTACATAGACCAATCATCATCCAACATCAAAATACAAATCATGATATCATCTAAATGTCATAAATACATATTGGATATCGATAATCACTAATCACTAAAGTTATAAATCTAAGAGTTTAAGACCGATGAATCATGTCCGAATAAATATACAAATATAAATCAAAATAAACCAATAGTCAAACATCAAAATTTGACTCCGTATCCGGTCTTGGTCTTGGTATTGTTATTGGTCCGTGGGTCTGGGTCTGGGTCTGGGTCTGGGTCTGGGTCTGGGTCTGGGTCTGGGTCTGGGTCTGGGTCTGGGTCTGGGTCTGGGTCTGGGTCTGGGTCTGGGTCTGGGTCTGGGTCTGGGTCTGGGTCTGGGTCTGGGTCTGGGTCGGGGTCGGGGTCGGGGTCGGGGTCGGGGTCGGGGTCGGGGTCGGGGTCGGGGTCGGGGTCGGGGTCGGGGTCGGGGTCGGGGTCGGGGTCGGGGTCGGGGTCGGGGTCGGGGTCGGGGTCGGGGTCGGGGTCGGGGTCGGGGTCGGGGTCGGGGTCGGGGTCGGGGTCGGGGTCGGGGTCGGGGTCGGGGTCGGGGTCGGGGTCGGGGTCGGGGTCGGGGTCGGGGTCGGGGTCGGGGTCGGGGTCGGGGTCGGGGTCGGGGTCGGGGTCGGGGTCGGGGTCGGGGTCGGGGTCGGGGTCGGGGTCGGGGTCGGGGTCGGGGTCGGGGTCGGGGTCGGGGTCGGGGTCGGGGTCGGGGTCGGGGTCGGGGTCGGGGTCGGGGTCGGGGTCGGGGTCGGGGTCGGGGTCGGGGTCGGGGTCGGGGTCCGGGGTCCGGGGTCCGGGTCCGCGTCCGGGGTCCCGATGTCCAGGGTCTGGGTCCAGAGGTCCTGGATCGTGGGTCGCGGGTCCCAGTCCCCATCCTCGTCCTGGTCCTCGTCCTAGTTCCGGTCCTCGTCCCGGTCCCCGGTCCTCGTCCCGGTCCTGGTCCTGGAGTGGGCCACAATAAGTAGAGGCCTTTGAAGTGGATTCAAAATCTTTGGCTCGTGATCAACACAAGTGAGTCTCATGTTGTATCTCGGTGAGGTAAACTCTTGATATAACATGCTGTAAAGGTCAAACTCCTTTGAAGGTATAGCAAGCATATTACGAATCTTTTACGAATCTTTTCTATATCGTTATGGTCAATCTTGACTTGCTTCACGTGTATTGTATGACGTCTTGTCCACAAAAGACACAAGTTGCAGTGTCAATATACTAGCCTCTCCAACTCTATAGTAGATAATCGATTCCTCCTCTTTGTATGGAAGAGAGCCAAAGTGCTATAGTTTTTTTCACAAGGACTAGCACTACAATCCTCTACTAGCCATTCCAACTCTAGAATAGATAATCAATTCCTTTTCTTTGTGTGGAAGAGAGCCCAAGTGCTCTAGTTTCTTTCACAAGGACTACAATCTTGTGAAAGTATGCAGATGGGAAGTGATCATGAATGTTCCATATAAAAAATGCATTATTTTCTTGAATTATAAGTTCATGTATTACCATTAACTAACAATTCAAAATCTCCATGAATAAAAATTTTAATGTCTTAGTACTTACCAACTTAGGTGTTGATAGACTATATTTCTCCCACCAAGACACATGTGACATACTAGACGGTAGGATGGTGGTGTCTTTCTCAAAACTACCCCTTACTGACTACACCATAGCAAGGCGATGTCCTTCTCAAAACTACCTCAATAACATCCTCATGCCAAATGCATATCAACATCATCTGCATATGTATGAAGTCTATGCATTTTCAAGCTCATGATCCAACATCTCCCTTTGAGATCCCCATAAGGGGTGTAGAATATGAACCATGCATGGAATCGATCGATGGGATCAATCCCATCGATCCCTTCATATAGATCTAATCTCTTCAAACCTAGTAATGCAAGAATCAAGAATCATGAAGCAAGATTTAAACATGCCATTGGTCAATGTTAAATGATCATTGATGATTTAATGATGATATGATGTATAGAGTCTAAACTATTATAAATAAATTATGATAGTGATAAAAATAAGTTATTAAAATTTGAATGGAACATTACCAATATGTATATTGCATACCTGTATGAAGAAATAAGAGTGCTTTGAGCAACGGACTCGCTAATGTAGTCCATATATTCATAGATGAGGCCTAGAGTACTTCTCTCCATGTCGACGATGCATAGCATGGAGTATAGAGACTTATCACTACCACCAAAGCCTCTACTTCTCTCCAGAAGCTATCACTCAAACATGTAATGGGAATCATCTCTACATTCTTGGCTGTATGGCCACTCCATGCGAGCCACTCAAGAGAAACAACAATCGTCTGTAGAAGTGATTGCCTCACTCGAAGCAATCTCTCCATCACTATACACATGCGTGGTGAACAACTCTTTTCTGGGGTACACTTATTGCTTAGATGAGCTCTTGGCAAGGTGGTATGGAACGTTTGGTACGGCACGTATGGTATGCGTACGGAACGCGGTGGTGTACCAAACGTCGAGATATGGAACGTTACCATTATATATATATATATATATATATATATATATATATATATATATATATATATATATATATATATATATATTTTTTTTTTTTTTTGTGTGAAAAGATCACTTTTGCATTAATGAGAAATAATGTACAAAAAACAAGGGAAGGCAACTCCTTCTCCTTAAATATATATATATATATATATATTTATATTTATATTATTTGTTTATTTCCATATCAAAATTTAAACATAAAGCATAAAAGAAAGATACAAATGTAGAGTTCCATATATGAACGTGTGTCATATATGCATCTGTCATATATGCATTATGTGTACACTATACATGTATTATATCTCATATATGTGTTACACTATATCTGTATTTATGCACATGGTAATATATTCATTGTGTGTACATTATATATGCATTACGCCTATTGTAACATGCAAATCATCAATGTGGTAATGTGCATTCAATAGTACATGCTAGCTCCAAAAGCTCCAAATCGAAAATTCAGCTCCGTTGGACCCCGAATCTATTATAAGAACATGAACCAAATTTTTTGAGTGGCCAACGTTCCGAACGTTGTATGGAACGTTCGTGCCGAACGATACGTTCCCAACCGATCAGGGGGGTTTGGAACGCGTTACAAACCAACCCTAGCTCTTGGAGAGTGTCACTGCTTTGGGTTTGAGAGTAATTTGTTGCTTGATTGCTTTGGTAGCAGAATTTGTAGAACTTCCTTTCTATTTGATCGATCATTATGTTTGAAGTCTTCAGTCTGTTGTGTGAGTCTCATCGCTTGATTTCCATACCTTATTCATACATTTTTGGAAATCTATGTCTTCAAAAAGTTACATTTGCTTTTAAATACTTGAAAAACTAGAATAGTCCCAAAATTAAATATAGCAAGAGAAGGCACATTCTGGGGCATATAGGGCGTACAGTATGTTGCAATGCTCTGATAAGAACGATTCTAGCTCTTGATCATATGTATTAGGAAGATCTGGTACCATGTGGCTGCTCGACTAGCATTTTCAACCAATCCTGCAGATATGGAATCTAGCCTCTCAAGGATTTTGGAAGACTTTTTTCATGGCAAGAAGTTTGAGCACAATAGGTGATTGGTAAAGATGCAGTTGTTGGCGATGGGCAAAGCTAGGGAGCCAGAAAATGGTTGAGCTTAGATATTAAATTGTGTGAAAGCCAAGTCAAAGTCCAAGGAACTTGCATAGAGCTTGATTCGCCCTTGCATTAAGAGCAGTATTGATAGAGAAGATAAGTATTGCTGGCCTGTTGCTAGATGTTGGGACTGAGTGGATGAACTGCTGCTGCTTAGTCAGGTGTCACACAAGAAAAGAATTAGAAAAGCTGAACAAGATGGTGGAAGGGAAGCAGTGAGCTCATTCGACATTAAAATACCACCTGATAACCGGGTGTTTTTGCTCATTCGAATCTGTCTTTTGATATATTAATGTGGTGTACTGTGAATCTGTTTTCCATCAACTTGTGTGTACTGTGTAGATTTGATTGATTCATGTTGTAAAGCATTGCTGTGTTATAGCAGTGATACCTATATATTGGTAGTGATACCTATATATTGGTAGTGATACCTATATATTGGTAAATCATCTTTCTCTCTGTTCTTTATCGCATTTGTCCATTGGAGCATATTTGTAGCTGCTATCGATCAGTCCTTACGTGATGGACCGTAATTGCATGCTCCATGTAAGCTGCTTCATGAATCATAATCATAATAATGGTACCGTGAGTTGAAATTTTGAAGATTGATCACAACCTCTCCCGACTTCCACAGAGCATTCCAAATTTCCAAATGTGCATAATTTGAAACAAAGATCAGCACTTGCATACAAGCTACCTTGTATCCAAGATGATCAGAACTTAGTAGAGAAGGTTGAGGTAAGGACCATAGATCCATTTACATGCAGGTTGAGGTTAAGCCAATGTATGAATGCAAAACTAAATGAGGTTCTATGTTTTGTTCCTCCGATAATGCTGTAAATTGAAGATGGTGCTTATCTCGTACGCTTATTTGCTTTGAAAATATGACAAATATGTTATCACGAAAAGGGAAGCTTTTGCTCTTATGTGAGCGTAATATAGTCCTACTGACCAGATATGTATCTAATAATAACTACGTTAATATCTTAATATCCTCATAATCACAAACCCTTTTGTTTTTTTGGATTATTATCACTATAGAGTTCACACACCCAGACTGACTATTGAATGTATTGGACAGAGCTACATGAATCAATTTGTAGCATTGAACAGAGACAAATTGGATTTTGCATCATATAAAAGTATTATCAAGCTACGTTGCTTAGAAGCAGATCGTGCGAGCAGAACAGATTTACAGAAGGCTTGTGATATGCTACAGCAGGTTCATGTTTTTTTTTTTGCATCTTACCATATCTTTAAGCTATACATCATTCTGTTATGTGCTATTTATTCTTCAAAGGTGATTATATGTCTGATACCAGGTTTTAGGATATTTGGAGGGTTCTTTACAGAAACATTCACAACCATCTTGGCAGTTTGGGTTGAAGATTCTTGAGGGATGTGCATACTCTCAGCTTGGGTGGCTAACATTGAAGATGGCACGAAGTCATCTTGCCAGTGCGCAATCTATCAACAACTGTCTCAAACACTTGGGATCTGCGTTTGTGGCTTACAGAAATGGACTTGAGGAAATGAGCAAGGAAAAGTCAGAAATCTCTTTGCGGACAATAGCAAAGTATTCACTAAAGTTTGCTTTCTTTTGTGATGAACTTCTGAAATCTGCTGAGAATGAAAGATGTGGGCTTCAATTTCAAGAGTTAATGCATAATGGAATTCAGGCGATAAATCTACCTGCAGCCTCTGTATATCCGAATTTGATAGTGGAACATGTTCTAAAATCTGTACGATTCGACTACTCGATGAATGCACATCATGGAATTGCAAGAGTCCTTGCATTTGTAGGGAAGTACAGGGATACATGGAAAGCGTTCGTTTCTGCATCAGAAGATGTTGCTGCATGGCTTTTTATTCCTTGGATACCTCAAATGCTTTCAAGCCTTGATAAAGACGATGGAGAAAATTTTGTTCACATTCTTGAGGATATTGCAAGACTATATCCTCAAGCTATCTACTTTCCGTATAACGTGAGCAAATTAGATTTTGGTTTAATAGGATCACGTAGAGCTACATCCCTCGAATCAATTCTTAGAAGTCCCATCTTAGAAACCTTAGTGAGGAGCTTAGAAGATCTCACCTTCCCTGAGCAGCGATTAAGAGATGGGCTCTCACGTTTAAAGACTCTTCTGGAAGGTGGTTTTCAAGAAAAGGCTAGAGGATATTTTCAGGCTTTGTTCTACGATATCTTAGATGCAGAATCTATGGCGAAAGAGAATCGGAGCTGTGGTGAATATAATTTGAAGTTTGCACGTGAGTATTCCAAGCTGTTATTAAATGCGGTCGGTAAGGAGGGAACTAATTTACTTTCAATGAATGAGAGGGAGTTTGTAAAAGCAACGGGTGCGATTATGGCAAACCTTCAGAAAGCCCTGAAAGTTCTACCTTCAGGAAACTTGAGTTTGAGCTTGTTTTCTAAGTGGATGGCGAATTTTGATTCATCCAAAGACATCTGGTTCTCGAGAGACGATTTAGGGGCTTCAAAGTCTTTTCTGTCGACCATTGATATGTTCGGAAGCTACGACAATTTCGAGAAACCTGATCCTCATTCGCATCCGAAGGTAGTGAGTTTTGATCAGACAGTGGTCTCTCTTAGCTCAAAGCAACGACCAAAACTGTTGAAAGTGAGGGGTTCTGATGAGCTGGAATATAAGTTTATAGTCAAAGGGGGCGAAGATTTACGGCTGGATCAAAGAATTGAGCAATTGTTCGAGATCATGAATGCAATTTTGAATAGAGACCCAAGTTGTGCCAAGAGGAAACTTTGTGTACGTACATACTCTGTGATCCCTGTATCTAGACAGTGTGGCATGCTTCAATATGTTGAGAACACACGTCCCCTTGATGAGGTACTCAAAGATGGCCTTGCGAGTATCCTGCTATCAGGAGGAGTTACTGGAAAGGATGCATCTGGGGAAGTTACTTCCAAGATAAGGATGAAATTTCATGAATGGCTAGAGAAAAGAGGGGGATCACAGAATATTACAGAATGCTATAGAAACATGTATGCCAAGGTCCAAATCCCCGAAATGGAAGAAAAAATGTTCCTCCTCACCTCCGAGCTACCTTGGGATACACTTAGGACTGCTTTGTTTAAGTTGACAACAAGTGCAGAGTCTTTTATAGCACTTCGTGCACAGTATCAACGTAGCCTTGCTGTAATTAGTATCTTTGGCTATGTTGCGGGTGTCGGAGATAGACACCTTGGTAATATTCTTCTGGACAGCAAGGGAGGGGCACTTATTCCCATCGATTTTGGATACAGTTTTGGTACAGGGGTCATTTTGTTACCAGTTCCTGAATTGATACCTTTTAGGTTAACCCCTCAACTGACAAACGTCTTACTTCCACAGGATGGTATTGGCCTTCTCAGGAACGATATGGTACTCATAATGAATGCCCTGCACAATAGCAAGGATATCGTCTCGGCTGTGATGGATGTGTTTGTTAAAGAGCCATTAGTTGACTGGAAAACAGAAGCGTTGAAGACAGCTGGCTGGCAGAACAATGGACAAGCAGGAAAGGTATCTGCTTCAGATGCACAAACAAGTCACGAGCAGGAGCATGTAGCGCTAAAAGTCGAATATGCTCAACGTAAGCTTGATCTTTGGAACCCTGTAGAAGTTACTTTAGGTGAACTTCAATCATCAATTCACACAGGTAAGGCTTATGTACAGCACTTGGAAGATATTGTACGGGGGCAGCCAGATCGAAATATACGTGCTCGTGTTTCTAGTGTTGTGTGTGAGTCTGTTCAAGAACAAGTTGACTGCTTAATTGACCAAGCCACTGATGTAAATCTTCTCGGGAGGATGTGGTTAGGGTGGCAACCATGGATTTGATTTCTTTCTATGCACGGACGTCAAAGTTTTTTCATTATTTAAGCGTTTACTTGTGATTTTTATGCACATATTTCATCAAGTTATATCGAGGCACGATAGATCTTCCGAAATATTAAATGAGCATATGTATGACCTATCAAACAGGAATCTCTTTCTTTTTATTTGTAGCAGCAAAATGGGTTACCCTATATCGAAATCATGAACAACTGACGGTATGAGGCTATGATACTACTTTGATAGCACTTTGGCCACATCACATACTGCCGAAGTCTTTGAACCTGAAACCACAGCACTATTATCCTCTTTTATATTATATCGACATATGTTATTCCAACCCTTATGAATTTTATGTGCACCTCGTAACCTGGTATCTAATCCACCAAGTAACTCCATTGATAAAGCATCGTGATACTCAAAGATTAACTTTTTAAATTGAATCATAAAAGACTCAGACATCAAACAATAATGTGAAATATAAGTTATCTTTATTGAAATATTCAGTTACTATTTTCTTTGAAGATAAATCTTTGGAATGGACAGTTAAATATAACTTTTGGATTGAATCATTATCTAATTAATGGGTGAGGCAAAGAGATGAGGTAAGAGACGACTGGGTACATTGTTCTCACCCCATAACCTGGTATCTAATCCACCAAGTAACTCCATTGAGAAAACATCGTGATACCCAAAGATTAACTTTTTAAATTGATCGTAAAAGACTCGGACATCAAACAATAATGTGAAATATAAGTATCTTTATTAAATATTCAGTTATTATTTTCTTCGAAGATAAATCTTTGGAATGGACAATGAAATATACCCCTTGAATTGAATCATAATCTAATTAATGGGTGAGTCCAAGAGATGAGATCAGAGACGAATAGGTACATTGTGCTCACCCTAGATTTTATAACTGCTTTCATCGTTGCTAAACTCGAGAGTATTAGGGTTTGAGTTGTAATGGGATGTAGGCAACACATTGAAATGTAGTTACTAGATATTGCTGAAGAGAGAACTCACGCAACCGGACTATTTGGGATTCCTCTTAGAACCACAAGTTCAACTCACAAATAGATGAAATTATGAGCATCTGCCTCGCCATGCGACATATCTGGATTCCTTTTAAGTGGGGACCTATATCCATAGCTTTTCCATCCACTTCGCTAGTGTAAAGTGTGGTCTAGGATGGGAACCATCCTCATCTCTCCTCTCCTAAAGTACAAACTTTAGACCAATATCGCATTAATGGAGACTAATATAACATTACTGGTGTGGTATCTGTCACTTAGTAACTTTTGCCTCGATGAGTCAAATACACACATACACCTACAAATAATGAACTTGTGCAGTTGATATGATGTGAATATGAAGTGTTGATATAGAAAGAAAGCTCCATGTTTTGATAATGAGATTCTTGCCCATAAATTTGAGACGAAATGATCCTTAAGGAATGGATTTGGTGTTAGGTTAGGGGGGTAAGATTAGCTTTGATGTAGGATGGATACCATCGACATCTCTCATCTCTCTTAAAGAACAAACCGTAGGCTAATGTAACATTAATAGAAGCTATTATGACATTATTGGAATGTTTGTAATTCATTAATCTTTGTCACGATGAATTAAATGCCCACATACACCTACAAACAATGAATTTGTGCAATTGATATGACGTGAAAATGAAGTGTTGATATAGAAAGAAAGCTCCATGTTTTGATAATGAGATTCGCGCACATAATTCTTAGGAGAAGTAACTCGAGGAATGAATTTTGGAGTTGGATTAGGAGGTAATATTATCTCAAAAGTACTAACATAAAAGTTGAAGAAGATTTGAAATCAGCTTGAACTTAGGCTTAGAATGGTCCACACACATACGTGCAATCCAATAGTCCGTTTGTTTATAAGTAGGGTTACCGAGTTTCATGAGTGGGTGCCAAAGTTGGAGAACATATATATTCATGTTGTCGTACGAGTTTTGGAAAGGGTGGAAAGGAAGGAAGAAATGAGGTGAAAATACTTTTTTATTTGGTTGGGTATATGAGAGAGTGCGGAGGCATGAATAGAAGTATACACAAGAGTGAAGAAAGAGATCCACACGAAGAAATAGGATGGCTGGAAGAGCTCTATTGAGAGCTATAACTGAATCTCTATGTACAATTCAACATCACATGAGAGTATATCATGTATATATGCTTACATGGAGCAAAAACCTATAACCAGCTCTAGAGTAAAAAGTCCCCATGCATAAGGAAACAATTAACAGCAAAGCTACTCGAGGGTCACATAAGTGTAACAAACCTCCCTAGAGCAAATGATGTGAACACATATAGGAAGTGACAGTTCAATCCCCATTAGAAAAATAAGCTTAAATCTTTGCAAAAAGTTTCAAACTTTTCTCCTGGAAGAGCTTTGCTTAATATATCTTCCATATTATCTTGTATAGGAAACATATTCTAAATCAGCATCTCTAGCATCAAGATGCTCATTGATGTAATGATAATGAACCTCAATCTATTTTGTGCTTACATGAAACATTGGAATTCGAACAATTGTTGAATATGCATAGGCACAGGAATCTTCATGCATAGGTCCAATAATAAGTGTCTCAACCATATACATAGTTGTAGTTGCGAATACTACCATGAAATCAGGTTCACAATTTGATGTGATCATAGTAGGTTTCTTTCTACTCAACCAAGACATACATGATCCTCCAAGGTTAAAGCAATTATCACTAGTGGACATCCATGTATCATAATAACCAACCTAATTACTATCTACAAAAGCATGCAAGCATGATAGAGTATCTCTAAGATAAATGACATTGAAACTCAAAGTGTGGTTGGGATATCTAAATACGCCGTTTACCACTTGCCAATGTGTAATGTGAAGGTTATGCATAAATCGACTCAATTGGGAAAATACATACTGTATGTTCGGCATTGTATTACATGCATATATCAAATATCCCAGAGCTCGTAGATTAAAAAAAGTATCAAATGCATTATTTGCATTCTGAATTGAGAATGAATTGAGAACTTAACTCCTTTATCCATTGGTATTTAGATGGGATTATTCTTCAAAACCAAAGCATTGAAGTAGTTTCTCAATATGTTTTGCTTGGACCATAACAATTCCCCTTAAAGAGATACAAATTGGATGCAAAAATAATACTCCAAAAGACCAAGGTATGTGCCATCAAAAGTGTGTTTCAACCATAAGGATGTCTAATTTCTCATCACATGATCAAGTGAAGAGTTTTCTTGAACATAAAGAACGAGCACTATAAGATCAATTTCATCTATGCATACATAAAGTGATCTTTTAATTGAGCAACATGTAAAACCAAAAGCAATCTAGGTTCGTATGTATTTTATCATACCATGCAAGTGGAACTTGCTTAAATCTATAGAAATCCTTATGTAATCCACAAAGTATATGCTCTTGACCTTTGATGGAAAATCGAGGAGGTTTCTTTACGCAAATATCCTCTTGTAAAACGAACTTCAAGAAAGACATTTTATATCCAATTCGAGAAAAGACACACAATGCATCTTTCCAAGTACACAACATTCATATGCATGCTTTTCAATGGAGTCAAGTATTAGCAAACCAATAACCATATACTTCCTTTTTAAGTAAATCAAACTATGAAAGTTTAAATACCAAAAGGAGCATGCCATAACTCTACTTCAATCATGCAAAAGTATGAGTAAACAAGGCCCTAACATCACAATAACATGGCATTGTTGAAATCATGAACCATATATTTTTTATCAACAAAGTGTACATGAAGTCCCACACTAGCAATAGTGAGAACCGAAATCAAGTTTTTCTTTATGTCAGGGACATACCATGCACTTTTGAGAGTAATAATACTTCCATTTCCAAACATAAGCTGAATTTCTCTACCACTATCAATAAACCGATGTCAATCCTTCTCATTCACAATCATACATGTAGAATGTGATGATGGATCATAATGACATGTAACAACCATGCTAAAATAACTTAAGCAATTTTAGCTTCATCATTCTTTGAATAGGATCTATTCTCAACAATTGACATGCTAGATTCTTTTTGTTAGATATGCTCAATGCTCCACCCTCAAGTGACCACAAATGATCCATGGTGCTCTAAGTTGTGGCTCCATTATGAGGGGAAGCCATTGTGACAACCCGGACATTTTTGGAACTCTAACTTCTAAGTTAGATGAGGTCTATGTGTGACCGTTGATGGTTATAGATGATCTTTGTGAGCCTAGCCATTAGGTTAGATAGGGCATAAGCTTTTGGGCCATTGGGTTGCCATTCAAGGGGAAATTAAAGGCATTGTGGCACTGTAGGGTTTCCCCATAAAAGCTTAATGGGGGGAGTGCAGAGGAGGGCTTGCCCCCATTTGCGGGGCTTGAAGGGCCTATCCTTCCGGCTCGTAGGGCCGAGACAGTAGGACTTCTGGTTGTGGAGATATTGTTGGATTGTATATTTTTTCGACTATTTTGTATCTGCCGACTACATTCATCTATATCGACTCCCTTGTAAAAGATATATAAGCATGGCCCAAGATAAGCTTTTATAACATTGTGCACTAGGAAGCCCTTCATCTACAGTTTGTCTAGATTGCCATCTAAGCTCCACATTGGGAGCGCAGGGTGGAAAACACCATCATTGTAATTGCATTACACTTGGCAATTTAAGAATTTTAGTTTTCTATCTCTCAATCTGCATCTATCTTTGTGTGCGTTTTTCTCTCAACTCTACCTGCTCATCTCTTCCATTGTGTTGTTATTATCTTACATGGTATTAGAGCTTAGGAGGCTCTGAGTGGTACAGAAGCAAAAACGCAGAGATTTTAATGACAAAAGAGAAAAGATGTCAAGCAATGTGTCATCATCTACAACTGGGAATCGAGATGCTTCCTCAATAGGAATAGTTGGAGCATAGATAGGCTCTGAGTGGTGCAAAAGCAAAAATGCAGAGGTTTGAATGGAAAAAGAGAGAAGATGTCAAGCAGTATGTCATCATCTACAACTACGAATCAAGATAGTTCCTCAATAGGAATAGGTGGACCATAGATAGGAGCAGCAATGATGTCGGTTATCCCAATGTTGCATATACAACCGCTGGCCTTCACAGAAGGTCCACTTAAAGGTACAAAGTACAAGCTGTGGGAGTTTAGAATCATGAGCATACGAGCTTCTAGAGACCGTTCTTGGGATTGATTATGAGCCCCGAGAAAGACTTCATCCAAATAATATTGATTGAATGATTTCTCTTGATGCTAATCTTATATGTGCTTGGAAACATAGAAATGCAGATGCACTCTTTGCTCTAGTTACAACTACTACTAATAGTGTTATGACTCTCATTCAACATACTACCAAGGTGTGTGAAGCATGGAACATATTGAGAAACCAATATGAAACTCATAATGAGACACATATTCAAAACTTGGAGAATCAGCTAGCAGCAAAAAGGTTTACTGATGGGGAGATTGGAAAGGTGTTTACCACTCCTATAACAAATCTACAAGATCAAATGGGGAGCAGGTGTACAAAGGTCAAGTGAGGAGCTAGTTTGTTGTTGTCTTTGAATCTATGCACCTAAGTTTAATGGTTTGGTAACTACTCTTAATACGCAAATCAGACCTCAACCAGTAACTTTTGAAGAATTCAGTGCCTTATTCATGGAGGAGGAGTTATGGCTCAAGGAAAGGAGTAGTGGTACAAAAGGAGATGCATCATTTACGGAAAATGCCAAAGGAGGCAAAACGGACTCTTCAAAAGATGGAGACAAAAAGAAAAACGACAAAAATAAGTTTAAGGGAGAGTGTTTCACTGTAAGAAGAAAGGACACAGAATCCAAGACTGTCGCATCAAGAAGGTAGAAGAGAAGAATGGATCTTCAAAAGATCGCAAGGGCAAGGAGTTTGCCAACACAACAGAAAGAGAGCTTGAGTTATTTGTTAGGAAAGAGGAGGTATGCTCCTAGGCTAAAGATTGAAAAATGAACGTCTCATGGGTGTTGGACAATGGTGCATCTCGTCACATGACAAGCAAAAAAGACCTTTACATTTCCTTACAACCTCTAAAGGAACCCATCAAAATAAAGATAGGCAACAATGCAAGATGTCTTACAGAGGGCAAAGGTACGATTTCTTTCATTAACTCTAATGGGGGTGTGAGAAAGCTTTCAAATGTGTTGTATGTTCTAGAAATCAAATGAAATATACTTTCAATAGCTTCTATAATTGATCAAGGCCATCAAGTATCTTTTCCTAAGATAGGAGCTAAGATTATGGATAGTAACAACAACATTGTTGGGACTCCCATAAGGAGGGACAACGTGTATGGCTTTTGTGCTCTTACAATTATACAAGTGTGCACAAGTAAGCTATGGAATGAGATATTCCTCCACATCAGATGCCCTCTATTGAGGTGACGCATCACAGGGGTATGGTTGCACACCTACATCGAAGCATGCATGATGGGCAAGCAAGAAAGGGAGGCATTTCCATAAGAAAGCAATAACAGAGCAAGCTATCCTCTAGAGCTGGTGCATGCTAATTTGTGCCAAAAAATGCCTACATAGGCCTTGGGCAGATCTTCCTACTTCATGTTACTTGTCTACGAATATAGGAGGACAATGTGGTTGTACTTCCTTCGCGATAAGGCTCAAGCTTTTGGTAAGTTTAAAGAATGGCTTCAACTTGTTGAAACTAAAACAGGGAAGAAGATAAAGAAATTCAGGACTGACGACAATGGTGAGCTCACATCAATAAAGTTCGAAGATTTCTGCAAGAGTGGCACATAGCTGTCAACAAAAATGGTGTTGCAGAACTTCGGAATCAAACCACAAAGGCACACATCCCTCAACAAAATGGTGGTGTAGAACATCGGAATCAAACCATCATGGAGATGGCAAGGTGCATGTTGAAGGGAAAGAGTTTGCCTAATCAATTTTGGACAAAGACTGTCAACACTGCTATTTACATCTTGAATCGAAACTACAACAAGGCACTTGATGGAAAGACTCCACAAGAAGCCTACACTAGTAAAAAGCCTTCTATTTCCCATTTTAAAGTATTTGGAAGTGAATGTTATGTACATGTTCTAGGAGGAGTAACAACCTTCAACCAAAAAGCATCAAATGTATCTTGCTAGGGTATAGCGAAGATCAAAAGGCTTGTAAGATTTATGACTTTGAGGCTAAGAAGATCATGGTGAGTTGCGATGTGGTGTTTAAGGAGGAGCAGCCACATGCAGTGGAGGAGGAAAAGAGAGCTTCCACTTTATCATCACGGAAAGGGACAATCTGTTGGAGTTAGATGTCTGCGGAAGCACGCGAACATCACAAGGAAGAAGAAGAAGCTTGGAGCACAACACACAAGACTGAATTTATTACTAGAGAATGTACAAAGATCAGTAGCCCATTAGGGAAAATAGGCGTATATACAAGCCGAGGGAAAAAACCTCCTAAAGAGGGAAAAAAGTGCCTCGGTGGTCCTAGTGTGTTCACACACATCACTACCTAAATATATCAACAAATCCCCCCTGGGAGTGATGCGGTGAACAAGGAGCTGGCACTCGTGTATAAGGAAGTGCCAAGCTATGTGGAAATCACTCCACAAAAGGAAGTAAGCCCAAAGCTTTGTGGAAAGCTTCAAACTTCTCCCTAGGCAGAGCCTTCGTGAAAAGGTCTACAATGTTCTCTTGCGTGGGCACATATGCCAAGCTGATCTCCCCAGTAGAGAACCTCTCCCTAACATAGTGATAATGCACCTCAATGTGCTTAGTGCGAGCATGGAACACAGGGTTCCTTGCAACTTCCAATGCGCTCTGATTGTCAGTGAAGTTGTTGGTGGCAGAAGTCTGACCAACACCCAAATCAGCCATAAGGTGTCTGAGCCACACACACTCAACAGTAGCTGTGAAAGCTGCCCTATACTCAGCCTCACAACTGGAAGTGGACACAGTAGGCTGCTTCTTGCTCAACCAAGATATACATGAGCTACCAAGCATGAAGCAAAAGCCACTAGTTGACACACGAGTGTCATAGCAACCAACCCAGTCTGAGTCAGAAAAAGCATGCAAATGTGGCGGTAGTGATCTCCCCTTGGGATAAAACAACCCAAGTAGCCGAGTACCACTCAAGTAGCGAAAGATGCGCTTAACCGCCTACCAATGCTTGACACCTAGGCAATACATAAACCTGCTCATCTGTGAGATAGCAAACTGAATATCTGTCCGAGTAATGCATAAGTAAATCAGGCATCCAATAGCCTACGGATAGAGGACGGCATCAAATGCATCTCCAGCATCATGAAGACTCAATCGTAAACCTTTCTCCATAGGAGTGGCAATAGGCTTACAGTCTTCAAGGCCAAAACGCTGCAATAATGTGTCAATATATTTCGTTTGACACAAAGCCATTCCACCATCAACTTGCATAAACTGAATGCCCAAATAGTGGTGCAAATGCCCCAAATCAGACATCTCAAATGAGGCATGCAAATCAGCCTTAAAATCAGCAATATGCCTCTCAATAGGTCCAGTGAGCAGCATGTCGTCAACATAGACAACAATGATCAGAAGCACATCATTAGCACGCTTAACATATAAGGTGCTTTCAGTTGGATTGTTCTCAAAACCATGTGCAATAAGATAGGCATGTATCTTCTCATACCAAGCACGTGGTGCTTGCTTTAAACCATATAATGCCTTTTTTAACCTGCACACCTGGTTTTCATGCCCTTTCTGCACAAAGCCATGGGGCTGAAAAACATACACTTCTTCATGCAAGTCACCATTCAGAAATGCAGTTTTAATGCCCAACTGATGTACATTCCAACCATGATGAGCTGCAAGTGCACAGATGCTCCGAACAGTAGTCATACGGCATGTAGGTGCAAAGGTCTCATCAAAATCAATGCCTCTTTCCTGTGCATAACCCTTTGCAACAAGCCTAGCCTTATATCTGTCAATTGTACCATCCGCTTTACGCTTCAGCTTGTATACCCACTTAGTGCCAATGGCCTTCTTGCCAGGAGGCAAGTCACATAAAGACCAAGTACCATTCTTCATTATAGCATCATATTCAGATTGCATAGCAACCATCCAGTTTTCTGAATTTTGTGCTTATTCAAAAGAAACAGGCTCATTCTCATCACAGAGACTAGATGCAGCCATAGCATAGCAATCTGATGCAAAGGAGGCACTATGAGAGGCTGAACGAGTACGATATGACAAAGGTGCATCTAATTTGCTGTCACGCAAAGTCTGCACCAGCCATTTTGGCATAGTTTTTGCCTCCTTAATATCAGCTCTCTCATCAAGAAGTGCATCATGTAGATCTGCATCAGGAATGGGATGATCTGCATCATTACATGAAACCTGCAACGGCTGAGAAGTTGCCTCATTAAGACGAGCAGTAGACTGTCCACCTGTAAAAAGAGGCATCAAAGTATCATACATGTCTTTGGAGCTAACAGATGTCTCCTTAGTACATGAAAGCAATGGCTGAATAGCATCTTCCACAAAAACAACATCACGGCCAACCAGAATGCGTTTAGACTATGGATGATATAGACGATAGCCTTCACTTTCAGAACTGTACCCAACAAAAATACATTTTACTGCCTTATCATCCAAGCCAGAAACTATGTGGTAAAGCCTAACTCTTGACCATACACCTCACCATCTCCATGAGTGACTTGTTCTTCCGTTCAGCAACTCCATTCTGTTGAGGTGTATACGGCACTGTATACTGGTGTTTTATCCCACGTTCAGCCAGAAATGCATTAAAATCAGAAGACATATATTCCCCCCTTGATCAGAACGGAGGGTGCCTATTTTACATCCTGACAGATTTTCAGCCAAAACCAAAAACTGTTTGAAGCACAAAAACACTTCAGACTTTGCCTTCAATGGATATGCCCATGCATGCCTGGAAAAATCATCAATGAAAGTCACGAAGTAAAGATAGTTTCCAAAACAAGGTGTCAACATAGGACCACAAACATCACTATGTACAAGCTGTAATTTCTGCGTAGCCCGAACTGAACCATCTTTTGGAAAGGAGGAACGCTGCATTTTGCCCAAAATACAGCCTTCATTTACATGTTTTCCAGGTGCCTCAAGCTTGGGCAAAGAAGACACCATATCAGATTTCTGTAGGCGTAGCAAACTAGCAAAATTCAGATGACCTAAGCGTGCATGCCAAAGCTTTGCATCTGACATAGCCTAAGAATCATGAACTACACATGCCGAATCATTCAGAGATCTTTCATAGTCTATGAGCTTATACATCCCACGACATAAAATGCCAGAAGCAAAAATAACATCGCCATTTGACAGATCATGAACTGTACATCTGTCATCAACAAATTTCACAACCAAGCGAATCTTGGCTAATGCAGAAACTGATAACAGATTCTTCTTGATCCCTGGCACAAATAAAGCATCTGACAAGGTGAAAGAACTACCATCAGCAGTAGTCAGAATGATCTTACCAACTCCCATAACAAGATAAGAGGATTTGTTGGCGCATGTGACAATATTCCTTGTAAGGGCAGGCTCGAATGAAGAGAAGAAACTGCACTGCGAGGTAATATGTTTGGTCGCCCCACTATCAAAGTACCAAACATCTGAGTCCACTGCAGACATGCACTGATCATGAGAAGATGGGTCAAAACTGCAAACAGTAGTAAACGCCCATTCTTCTTCCTGCACAAGATTAGCAGACTCTGTTTTTGGTGTAGAGGCATTTGCAACAACCATTCCAGCCTCTTTCTTCTTTGCCTCTTTTGCAGCCAGTTTTGGACAGTTCTTTATGATATGATCATTTCCTTTACAGTACTTACAAAACAGTTTCTACTTTTCTGATTTTTTCTCATCTTTGTCTTGGTTCTTCGAATGTGTAGCATTTGCAGATTTCTGCTTACTAGTAGAAGAGCTCCATTTTCCTTTGCCCTTTTGACTAGCCAGGAAAGCCTGATCTGCAACACGCATAATGGACCTGTTCTACCTAGACTGATCTTCCTGCAACAGAACAGAGACTAACTCCTCAAATGATAAGGCATTTGGATTGCCTTTCATCATCAATCGAAGAGTAGAAGCGAAACTCTGATATGAATCAGGAAGACCATTCAAAATGGTCTGCACAAGTGAGCTATCTGGTATAACCTCATCAGCCGAAATCAATTGTTCCTTCAAGTCTTTGATCTTTGTGAAAAAACTGTCCATGGAATCATCTTCATTCATGTGCTCACTCTCCAACTGTTTTCGGAGGTAAGCAACACGAGCCTCATTCCTAGCCTGGTACAATGTGGTAAGTGTATCCCAAGCATCCTTTGCTGTTTTGCTACCATCCCAACGAATCTGCTCTGCAGTAGGTGCAACAAAAACAACAACACGAACAGGAATCTGCTGAATATCATCTTTTACACCATCTCCATCAGCTTCAACACGTGTATTTGCAGTACCTGTAGTCGCAGGTGTAACAGGACGTCTTTCAACACCCTGCACAATGTTCCATAGTCCTTTTGCAACCAATACATGTCACATCATATAAGCCCATAATGGGTAATTGGTACCATCCAACTTATCCTCAACAGCCAACATACGGAATACATCACTGCTTTCAGCCATGGCCAGTGACTAAAATACCTTGATGTAGAAAATTGACTGTATCTCAAAAAGTTCAACGGAACTACCCAGACAAGTTCTACTAGACCTGTAGCAGACTTCGAGACGCTTATACTGGTGAACAGAAACTGGTATATATCTTTGGCACAAAAAGACGAAATAGCATGCACAAGTGTTGTGATAGTGCGTTCGAAGGCTGAAACAAGCTCAGATCGCGATTTCGGCACGACATAGCGAAGCTGTTTTGATCTCTGAAACACCCTGAGTATGCTCACCAAATTTCGTGTGAATCTGAGACTGCAAACGAAGAGGTGTAGATGACGTCCTAGATGAAGCGGCGACCTGCTCTGATACCAATTGTTGGAGTTAGATGTCTTCGGAAGCACGCGAACAGCACAAGGAAGAAGAAGAAGCTTGGAGCACAACATATTACTAGAGAATGTACAAAGATCAGTATCCTATTAGGGCAAATAGGCGTATATACAAGAGGGGGGGAAAAAACCTCCTAAAGAGGGAAAAAAGTGCCCCTGGTGGTCCTAGTCTGTTCACACACATCACTACCTAAATATATGAACACAATCCACCATGAACCTGGCCCAAGAACTATCACTTCTACACAAGAAGGAAGCATCATCTTTAGATGATGAGTGTGAAAGTCACCAACTTGTCGTCACCCAAGTGGAAAAGCCGATCCCCCGGACCGATAGGGCAGAGATGGTAGGACTTCTAGTCATGGATATATTGTCGAATTGTATATTTTACCAACTATTTTGTATCTTTCGACTACATTTATCTATACCGAATCCCCTTGTAAAAGCTATATAAGCATGGCCCAGGTTGCGCTTTACATAGCATTATACACTAGTAAACCCTTCATCTAGAGTTTGTCTAGATCGTCATCTAAGCTCCACATTGGGAGCGCATGGGTGGACAATACCATCATTCTAACTGCATTATGCTTAGCAATTTGAGAATTTGGGTTCTCTATCTCTCAGTCTGCATCTATCTTTGTCTGTGTTTTTCTCTCAACCCTGTCTACTATTCTATTCTATTGTATTGTCATTTTCTTACACTTTCTTCTTTTCATTATGCTTTGGCAAGCTTTCTACATTCATCAATTGGATATCCAGTATTTTTTGATAATATTTGCATCTCTTCTTCTTTTGCATATCAACATCAAGAGAGGAAAAAGTGGAAGAGGAATTTCATGTTGAACGATTCCATCAATGTTTGTCGATTGCTCTTTCAAATCCTTGATGCATCTAACATATATATCCACATAATCATTTTCAGCCACACAAACATTTTCAAGTTACTTTCTTAGGTAAGTAACACATGCTTCATTATGCACAACATACGAATAAGCAAGAGTATGCCAAGCTTGTCTTGAAATAGTGCATGATTGGATGTGTCGAAAAATATGTCGCTTCTAGAAAGCACAATCAATGCATGAGCTTGAGCATCCTTTCCATCCAATTTAAGTTTCTCTTGCATGGATGAAGCAGCCATAGTAATTGTACTTGAAGGAGAGCTTGAATCAAAGAAAATAGGCCCCATGGTAAAAGAACCATCTAGTTACTTGTCATTTATCACTATGTTCCATAGTTGCTTTGCAATAAGAACATGCTTCATCATGTATGACCACATTGGATAGTTGTTCCATCTTTAGCGTAAATCATGCTAGATAAGTCATTGACACTTTCCATTGCACCAAAGATCTCAAAAGTAACAAGATATGAATTTCAAGAGAAGATGAAATGAAGTTCATAATTTGTAACTCCGATGATGGATTCCAAAGGAGGTAAAACCCTAGCAACCTTGGTGAAAATATTCTTCGAGTGTTGAACGTTCTACTTATATGCTCTAGAATTGATTTTCATTGTTAAATGTGCACGTGTATATACAAATGTAAGAAACAACATGTTGAGGAGGAGCTCAACTTGCTTTGATACCATTATTGGGTATGTGAGAGAGTGAGGAAGCATGAATAGAAGTACATATAAGAATGAAGGAGATCAGCACACAAAAAGATGTGATGGTTGGACGATCGCTCTATTGATAGATGACTAACAATGGCCAACAATGTGAGAATGAGTATAGTAAGAGCAATAAGTGAATCCCTAAGTATAATGTATCACCATAAATGAGTATATCATATATATGTGGTTATATGGGAAAAACCTATAGCCAACTCTAGAGTAAAAAGTGTCCATGTATAATGAAATGCTTCTAGCTACTCAAGGAACATATAAGTGTAACATATTCTAGCTTAACAATCATTGAAAACTTAAGAAAAAAAGGTAAGTGATTTGATCAATGATAGCTTGGAAGCGGATCCCAAGTTCTTGACATGCAAGATCAAATTTTATATAGAATTCTTTGCATTTTGAGAGAGATAATCTTGAATTTGAAAGTAGAAAGTAGGCACTCCAAACTATGGAGTAAACAAAAATGGTGGAAATAGAACACAATGTTGACAAAAATGTGAGATTGCCTAAGAAATCTACCACACACACACACATTTCATACATATATCTTGAGAGATTGTATATGGATTATATATATATATATATATATATATATATATATATATATATATATATATATATATATATATATATATATATATATATATATATATATATATATATATATATATATATATATATATAGTATTATATATTGTATATACATAGTTTTTCCTACATACATCTAGAGAGATTGTATATGGATAAGATATAGTACAATGATGATTAAAGTATTAATTGTTAACCCTCAATTCCCAGTTAAGGAGAGATATACGTCAGAAAGGGTCCTTGGATGAAATAACTTAGAGAAATTTAAACTTCTTTATTTTTCTTGACAGCCAATTCTTAGGGATATATGTCACTCTACCTAGCCAATAGAATAATAATGCCAGATCATGCTTGCACTTGTGCACACCTTGCACTCAAGCTTCAATAAGGGGAGGGGTGGACACCTTCTGTCGATGTGCACACAACTTCAATGGGAACCTTGTGACCTTCGGTTGCATGGCTTAGTACTTCTCTACATACTTCTAAGTCACTCTTCTTACACACCTTGCACTTCACTTCTCTGCATCGCAAACTGATTGTATGTCCCTTGCTCCTCCCTTCTTGTAGACCATGCTCACCTTGCTTAGTCTAACCAAGAATAATGTCTTGCCTTGATTTGAGTGTCGGTTCACGTACACTCCTAGCTGCTAGAGTAGCTTGGTGCTTACTTCGATGTCCCAAGATTATCTCCAAAAGTGGGCAGCCAACGAATCCTTGGTTTGTCCTGTAGTGACTTTAGACTAAAACAAAATTTTTAATTGGGGAACCATACTTTCACTTTTGCGTACGCTGCTACTTCACATACCTTCATATTTTGCCTTTTGGTTCTTCAAATGTTCATCTATGAGAGGGTTCACCTGAACCTTCCAAACACTTTAAAAACACTTTGAACCTTAGAGAAATTACAGAAAGACACTCTAAAACCTGCATCCAACTTTCTCTAAAATATAACCTTTGTGAACAATTGCTTGTGCACTATCTGTGTGCCTTGACACTCGAACTGTGAATGCTTTGACTTTTCCCATGTTGACTTTGACCTTGAACATGTTGACTTTGACCACTTTGACTTTGAACATTTGACTTTGACCTTGATTGACTTTGACCAATATGAGTTTTATAGGCTCAAGAGTTTTCTACCACCTAATGGGCTCTCCATCCTAGAGAGCTACAACCAAAACTCTAAGCAAAGATGACACCATGATTGCTGTGTTGTAAAATCTTCAAAAGGACACTTGAGCAGCTACCAAGTCCACCAAGAGCAGTAAAGAAAAAACACCAGAGAAGAACCAAAAGTGAAAGTTTTGTATTGGAGGGTAGGAAGGAGAGTGAAGGGAGGGATGAGAGCTGAGGGGGCTTAGATGGATAGGGTATGGAGGGGTAAGGATGGGGTTGGGTAAAAGGGAGGTTGAGGGAGTAGGATTATGTGCTTTGGAGAGGGCCAAAATGATAAAATAGGAAGGCTACAAAGGGTGCATATGGGAAAGTGTGAAAGGTAGGGTAAAATAAGGTGAGAATAGACCATGTGGACCATGTGCATAATGCAAAATACGTGAAAAATGTGCTCAAAACATGTGGGTTTTGAACAAAAGTCAGAGAAAAGTTGGGAATTTGGAGAACCTAAGTCCAAAAATGAGTCCAGAGGCGCCAAAATACATGAAAATGACTAAAAGTTGGAAACAAATGGCCATCGGAGGCACAATCTAGAGCCAAAAGCATTGGACCAAGAAAAATAAAAAATATATATAAAAATATATGAATATTGTTTTTCTCTCCTCTTCTCTCTTTTTTTTTTCTTTTGAATCCATGGGGTTAAAAAAAAGAAAAATAAAAAATGGAAAAGGGAAAAATAAAATAAAAAATAAAATAAAATAAGTAAAAACAAAATAAATAAAATAGAAGAAAAAAGAAATAAAAAAAATTAAAAATTAAAAATAAAAAAAAATCCATGGGGGGGTGGGGGGAGGGGGGGAGGGAGAGAGAGAGAGAGAGAGAGAGAGAGAGAGAGAGAGAGAGAGAGAGAGAGAGAGAGAGAGAGAGAGAGAGAGAGAGAGAGAGAGAGAGAGGTTGTTTTCTAAATAAAAGAAAATTACCCATGATACTAGAAAATTTCTAAAAATGCCTTAAAAATACCCAAAAATTTCCTAAAATTTTTGCTTATGCAAAGGCTGTGAAATGGCTTCTAAGTTGCATAAAAGATCAAGGAACAGGCATGAAAATGGATAAAAACTACTAAAACTTGAGCAAAATTAGAATGAGAAGGCTATGTACAACCTGTACATATTTTGCAAGTTCCATGTGATCTAAAAAGCTTCAGTAATGTTGATGATAGGCCTTGAGCCTTGATATATTGACCAGTGGTAGTACCTCTCCTTTCAAAGTCTCTAACTCCACTGCTCTCCAATTCAGCATCATCTTAATTCTATAAGGTCCTTCCCAATGTGGAAGTCATTTTCCTCTTACTTGTGTGTGGATTTGAGGTCTATGGAGAAGAACTAACATGCTGTTTGTAAGTTAATGTTCCACAAATTCAGATCATGTGCCTCCTTCCTCTTCATTTGCGTTCCTAGAAATTGTTTGCAGCATGCAGACATATCTCTTCCACTTTGTGTAGTGCTTCAGGCCTCTGAGAGACACCACAATCTTTCTTTCTCTGCATGAATGCTAGTTTTGGTGACCCATGTAGAAATTCAAAGGGTTCAATATGCAATATCCCATAAATCAATTGGAATGGAGAGTATCCAATAGCTTCTTTGTAAGCTAATCTGTATGCCCATAGGGTACCTTGATAAGCTATGCCCTAGGAAGTGGGCTGTAACATACATTCCTTCCTTAACATGGCAATTAATACCTTATTGGTGGATCCTGCATATCCATTAGCTCTTGGATAATAGGCACAAGAGGTCCTATGTAGAATGTTGTACCTGTTAAAAATTTCATGTAGGAGCTTGTTCACAAAATGAGTACCTTGGTTTGTACAAATTTCAAGGGGGCATCCAAATCTGCAAATGATGTTACTATAAATGAAATCAGCAGTAGTTTGAGTAGTGCAATCAAGGGAGGCAATAGCTTCAACCCACTTTGTTGCATAGTCAGTGGCGATCAATGGATACTTTTCTCTCTTTGGAACGGATGCATGGTAAATGGGCCCTAGGAAATCTAGCCCCCACTTTTCAAATGGTTGCCAAGAAGTGGAAATAATCAAGGGGTTGTGCCTCTGCTTTGTTGGCTTGGGTCCACACCTCTAACAAACATCACATGCTTTTTCCATTTCCTCTGCATCTTTGAATAATGTAGGCCACCATAAGCCAGCATCAAGGATTCTCTGGCTCATAATGTGTCTTGGAAGGTGCCCACACCTGTTCCTTCATGTGCAGATTTAAGGACTTCCCTCACTTCTTCTTCTTCCATGCACTTTCTAAACCTGTTATCTTTTCCCTATCTATATAATTTTCCCTCAATGAAGGTAATAGGTCTGCTTTTGATTAGTAGCCTCTTTCTTTGCATAGTGCTAGCCTTCTCTACATACACTCCAATATTAAGAAAATTCTTAATGTCATCATACCAACCTTGTGCTTGTATAGCAAACAAATTAGCATCTGGAAAATCATCATTTACTCCAATTTCTTGATCCATCATGTTGATCCTAGATAGGTGGTCTGCCATGATATTTTCTTTACTTGGCCTATGGACTACAGAAAAATCAAATTCTTGGAACAAAAGTAGCCACCTCCATATCCTCCCAATTGCTTGTGGCTTGTTCAATAAATACGTGAGTGGTCGATGATCAGTGATGATAACAAATTTATTGGCGTGTTTTATCTTTCAAGAGCCCATACAGAATATTGAAAGGCCTCGTTATTGTATCCAAGTCTTTTCCTTTAATTTTGGCTTCTTTCATGACTTTGACAACTTCATTTTCAAAATTTTCTGTCAATCGGGACACCAATAGTGCCCTCTCCTTCTGACCTATTTCTGCAGTATATGGCATGGGATGATCATCACATTGTTCCGCCATCTGCTTGTTTATTGGAGAATGATAGATCGGGGGAGATAGAGGATGCACCTCTACCTCGTCAGTAGGATTCTCTCGTTGTGGCTCTACTGGTGTCCCGATGTTTGCTTTTTGTTCTACTTGAGATTCCAATTGTACAATACGCTCGGTCTTTTCTTTAACTTCATGAAGGGCTGTCTGGAGCGCATCTTTGACCGCGAGAAGCTCATTGCCGATTTCTGCTATTTGATCCGCATCTTTATTATAGATTACTAGGAGTTTCTATTCAGCAGCTTTCAATTGTTTCTTAAGCTCATTTGTGCCATGTATACAACTTTGTTCCCATTCTTCTTTTAAGATTCGCTCTTGTTTCAACAGATTCTCATACTTTGCAATCTGGTCTTTCCATTCCTTCTGGTCGATTGCGGTTGCCTCTTGTCTTTCTATTGGTTGGCTCTATA
>MU260724.1:60000-65000 GCA_020310875.1 Ceratopteris richardii
ATTAGCCTCGGGAAGTGAGCCTCTTAGCCCGCGACTTTTTCATAGTCTTTTTATATGAGTTTGAAGAAGATTTGAATTTCAAATTCAAATATAGGCTCCCTCAAATCTCTCAACTAATCACATGGAGATATTCTCTCCTTTCATAACTTCTAATTTCCACGACTTTTGAATGTAGGTGTGATTACAAGAAATGAGTTGAGTCATTTTGACTTTTACATAAAGTAAGAAGTAACTAAGCATAAGCATGTGTTCCTATGCTCTTCCTTGAAATGAAGTAATCCACACTCTAGCAATAAACTTCAATGTTGATATCCAATGCTAAGTGATCTTTGTGCAATCTTCATGTTGAGTCTTCAAGGCACAAATCAAAGCCAAGTGTTAAGGCTTGTTTGCACCAACAGCTCCCCCTCAAGCCAAACACTTGCTTGAGTCTTCATCCTTAGTCTTCAATGATATCCTGCAATCCAATCATGGATTTAAACCTGCATAGCTTGCTCCCATCCAAAGCTTTTGTAAGCAAATCTGCACATTGAATATTAGTAGACACATATGATAATTGGATTTCCTTGCTAAGTAGTTTCTCCCTCACATAGTGGTAATGAACCTCTATGTGTTTTGTCCTAGCATGATAAACAGGGTTAGCAGCTAGGTGAAGTGAACTTGTGTTATCACCAAATATGATAGGTGGCCTTGTGTATAGGCCCAATTCTGAGTATAGTAGCTTCAACCATATTGCTTCTTGAGTGGCATTGGCTAGCCCTCTGTACTCTGCCTCAGTAGATGATAGGGCTACTGTGGGTTGTTTCTTGGATGACCAAGAAATTGGTTTATCACCTGCAAAGCATATGTAACCAGATGTACTCCTCCTGTCATCCTTGCAACCTGCCCAATCTGCATCTGAGTATACCTTGATGTCAATGTCTGATGAATATGGATAATACAAACCATGATTTTGTGTTCCCTTTAGGTACTTTACTATCTTCTTGGCTGCCTCCAAATGTGGTACTCTTGGCTTATGCATAAATTGGCTAAGTACACTAACACCATATGATATATCAATCCTAGTTAAGGTAGCATAATTAAGACTACCTACCAAACTTTGGTAACCTGTAATATCCTTGAGTTCTTCTCCTTCATGTGCACTGAGTTTGTGATTGACTTCCATAGGAATGTTTGAGACTTTAGCTTCCTGCAAATTAAACTTCTTGACCATGTCCTGAATGTATTTCTTCTGAGTAATGAATATACCTGAATTTGTGTAGACCAATTCAAGCCCTAGGAAGTACTTCAATAACCCAAGATCATTGATCTTGAATTCCTTCATCATTTGACTTTTGATGTGTCTAATTCCTTGAACATCATTCCTGTAATAATGATGTCATCAACATAGACACACAAGTATATTACTTCTGAATTGTTCTTCTTTATAAACAATGAAGTATCTGCTTTACTCATCACAAATCCTTGATCCAAGAGATAGGTTGTCAACCTGTAATTCCATGCTCTAGGTGCCTGCTTCAATCCATACAGAGCCTTCTTCAATTTGCAAACATGATTTACCTTATTGGGATCCTCATAGCCAGGTGGTTGTGACATGTAGACCTCTTCAGATATCCATCCATTCAAGAATGCATTCTTTACATCCAATTGGTACATGTTCCAATTCTTGGATGCAGCTACACTCACCATAATTCTGATAGTTGGCATCTTTGCCACAGGAGAAAAAGTCTCCTCATAATCAATGCCTTGGGTTTGTGCAAAACCCTTGGCTACCAACCTAGCTTTGTACCTGCTTATTGTACCATCTGAGTTCCTTTTGAGTTTGTAGATCCATCTGGATCCTATAACTTTCATGGAGTCCTTCTTGGGTACCAAGTCCCAAGTATCACTCTCCTTGAGAGCCTCCATTTCTTCATCCATTGCTTCCTTCCATTCTGGTTTAGTAATAGCTTCCTCAAATGTACCTGGTTCTTCACTTAAGATATCCTTTGCAAGATATACAGAGTGCTTGGTTACAAGTGAAGTATCATACCCATAGCTAATTGGTTTCTTCTTTTCTCTTTGAGATCTCCTCATAGCTTGAGTTGAGGATTCTGGATTGTCTTCAAGTTGCTTCATCTTCATCTTCCCTTTGGATTTCCAAGCTTTGAATTCTTCAATGTTGATGGTGTCTTCATCATCTGAGCTTGTGTCCTCATTCTGAGTTGGTTCTTGCCTGACAAGCTTTGGAAAGTCTTCTTCCATATCATAAGGTAGGCTAACTTTCCTGCACTCATTATCATACCATGAATCATTTTCATCAAAGATTACATCTCTGCTTACCTTGAAGCCTTTGTTTGAGGGGTTATAGAACCTGTATCCTTTCTGATTCAAATCATAACCAATGAAGATACACTTTTCAGCCTTAGGGTCTAGCTTTCCCCTTACCTGTGAGGGAATATGCACATATGCAACACACCCAAAGATCTTGCAATGATCCAGAGATGGTCTCTTACCATGCCAAGCCTCATAGGGTGTCATTCCATCAAGTGTCTTTGATGGCAACCTGTTGATTAAGTATGTGGCAGTAGATACACTCTCTGCCCAAAGATAATTTGGTAGTTTTTTCTCATTAAGCATAGACCTAGCTGTCTCCACAATGAGTCTATTCCTTCTTTCAGCTACCCCATTTTGTTCAGGTGAGTACCTTGTGGTAATCTCCCTCTTGATGCCTCTTTCCTGCAAAAAATCTTCAAAGTCATTGGAGAAGTATTCTCCACCACCATCTGACCTTAGTCTCTTCAAATGTCTACCTGTTTGGCTCTCAACTAATGCAAGATACCTTTTGAAACAATTAAATACTTCATCTTTATGTTTCATGAAGTACAATACAGTCCATCTGCTATAGTCATCAATAAAAGATACATAGTACCTTGATCCTGATATGGATGGCTCCTTGCTTGGTCCCCAAACATCTGTATGCACCAATTCCAAGTAGTCTTCATGCATGAATCCTTTCTTGGTGTATGGCAACCTGTGTGACTTACCAAACTGACAAGCCCCACACTTGTATATCATGTGTTGCTTGGATACATTAGGTATCCCAAGCACACATTGATCTCTACTCATTTGCTTTATTGTCCTCTCTCCAATGTGACCTAATCTTTTGTGCCACATCTCCAATTCTGATAGGGTTTGGTCCTTATAGTTGTACAAGGCAATATTCTTAGTATCCTCAAGTTCAAAGGTAAATAGTCTACCTGATTTCTCTCCCTTGGCTATCCTTCTGAATCCATGTCTTGGATCCTCCACATAAGCACCATGTTGAGTGAACCTGACCTGTAGACCTTTTTCAACAATCTGACCTACACTCATCAGATTCTTGGTGATTGTTGGAACATACAATACTCTGCTTAGCAAATTCTGATTACCATCACTTGTTTTGACATTACCTACTTTAACCACTGAGTGTTTAGTGTCATCACCTGTCTGCACTTGGTGCTTGCCTTTAGGTTCTTCCAAATCAGAGAGTAAGGCAACATTCCCAGCTACATGGTTAGAGCAACCTGAATCAATATAGAAAAAATGATCATCATTGATACCTGATTTAGATGTCATGTTCATAATCAACAAGGAATCATCTTGATCCTCTGCATAATTGTTGTAATCCTTTCTGTTCCTGTATCCTCCTTGATAATTGCCATTGTGATTGTAGCTATTGTTGTAGTTATTGTTGTAATTATTGTTGTAGCCATGGTAGCCTTGAGATTGATTGAATCTGCCTCTGCCTTGGGAGTATCCTCCTCTTTGGTGACCTCTTCCTCTTTGATTCTTGTAGTTCTTGTAGCATTCATCTGTAGTATGGTTAGACAAGCCACAAATATTGCATGGAGATTGATTATAGGGTCTCCCCCTACCTGACTTACCTCCTCTGCCCCTACCTCTAGATGATCTACCTCTCCCTGCATAGTTTGCTTGAGAGGTGGATCCTTCTTCATCAACTTTCTTACCTTTACCCTTGTCTTTAGACTTCTTATCTGCATATAGGGCAGAGGGATTGTTACCTTTTGATTGCTCTCCATTCTTTGTGATCTTTGCTTCATGTGTAAAGAGTTGTCCAATCAGAGTTGTTAGATCAGGTGCTTGGATGTCCATGTACAAGTCCATTGCAGTGGTAAAACTCTCCCACTTGTCATCTGCTTTGAGTCCATTGATCACTTGTCTGACTATTTGCTCTTCTTCAATTTCTTCTCCAACACTTGCAAGTTGATCTGCAATGTCTTTGACTTTGGTGACAAAATCTGAGACACATTGTTTTGATTGCTTCCTGAGAGTTGTAAACTCAATCCATAGCTGATTCTTTCTGGCCCTTGTGCTTGATGAGAAGTATGTTGACAAGGTCTCCCAAGTCTCTTGGGAAGTCTTACAGTTCCTAACATGAGGTAGAAGGAAATCAGAGATAGAGTTTAGAAGATATGACCTTGCCAAAGCATCTTTAGCACACCATTGATTAAGTCTCTCATGCTCATCCTTTGTAGGTAGGCCTCTGGTTTTGAATGAGGGCAACTCCTCATCTCCTGATATGTATCCATACAAGCTTCTCCCTTGTAGATAGGTCTTCATTCTTAATGACCATGCCTGGTAGTTATTTCTATCCAATTTGTCAATGAAGGAAGGGAAACCATCACCCATAATTACCTTATTTGCTCTGATACCACTGTTGGATGTGATGGCTGGGTACAATCAGAAGATCAAGTTGGTGCTGCTAGACCTGCTTCACACCTGCCCTCTTTTCTCTTCAGATATGGTTAGGAGACTCCTTGAGCTTCCAAATGACACCAAGAAACTATATATGTGCTTTACAAAATGATTGAGTAATGACCAAATCAAAACAGATGATTTTGAACCTTCACAACTCCAAAAACTTTCTATTCTTGTATTGATACCTGCTCAGTCCTAAGCTTAGTGTGTCCAGCACACTTACAATTGGTTCAATTCCTTCTGGGAGTATTAAATTAACT
>MU260724.1:77500-87500 GCA_020310875.1 Ceratopteris richardii
ACAAGAATTAGAAGTTTCAGGCATTACCTCTAACTAGATTTTTCTAGGTTTTGATTCCTTCACATGATCGTCTCACAATCATGTGCTTTACCTTGGGAACTTGAAAAACCTCTTAACAGAATATCAATTCTTCTTTACTGGGGTTTTCAAATGAAAACCAATCAGAATTCCAAGTTCTTGAATTTCTCAAATTCAAGTTCAATTGGCTATTCTTGACCAATTTTGTAGCGACAAGAGCTTTTGACTTCTTGTCTTTAGATTCCTTGTACTAATGCTTTTAGGTACCTATCCCGGCCGGGGCTTTTTTTACAGGAATCTCTCTACTGCTTAAGTCTAAGCATCCGCTCATGCTTTCTGGATTTGTACCGAATCCCTTTAAGGATAGGTAAACATTTATGTTTTACCTTCCACAGACTTAAGTACCGTTTGCATGGTTTGTAGACTACATTCTTGGAATTTCTTTACTTTGTTCAAACTTGGAACAGCTTACTTTTTTTTTTCACAATTTTCCATTCAATAAATGGAACATGAGTGAATAATTCCCAAAAGGAATTTTATTGCCAATACTTGGGCAATCGACAAAGTAGTTCCAATCGCACATTCTTTGGACAATCATGGCCAAATTTGATCAAGTCTGGTTGATACTTGCGACAAAAATAAAGACTTAGTCTTTATCTTTTAAGATCTCTTCAACTATCTAAAGCTTCTTTGCTTACCTGCAGGATTTTTAGAGATCTTTCTCAAGTCCAAGCATACACTTATGCCTCTCAGATTCCAAAGCTAAGAATCTTTGATATACCTTTAGGTTATATCACAAATAGGCTTTGAAATACCACTTCTAGTGGTTTGGGACGTGTAGGGAACTACTTATAGTATGAAGAATTTCATTCTCAAAACTTGAAAGAATGCCATTTCTTCAAAGACTTGAGATTCCTTCTAGGGAATCAAATAACTTGAGCAAATGATTCATCTTGGAATCTTTTGCAAAAAGAACATTTAAAAGAAATTCTTTCAAATGATATCCAAAAATTTACTGATTCAATTGTATTCATTTCCTGTGTATCAAACTAGAGACAAAATATCACATTTTGGATATGGTTTCCCATGCGACTATGAAAGTTTAAGTTGAACTTTCATTTATGTGATATCGACTTCTATTCTTGAGTTTGATACAAAACTCATTATTATTGGTCAATCTTCAGATGTTACTAGAGTCCTTTAAACATATTTCATCAATCAAAATTATGTTTAAAGTCCAAGCATCTATTGATGATTGATCCAATAGTAATGTTACTGTGAACACAACTTTGAACTTTATAACTTGTTTAGGAGAAGTTCATGGATTGAAAATCCATTTCTTGGAACTTTCTATTCCTAAATGAAAAGTTCACACTTGCTTCAAGTCTTTAGGGACTTATATTATTTTCCTAAAGATTGCTTAGCTACTTGCATCATTTACCAGAGATGCAACTATAGAACCTAACATCCTTTTATTGACGTCAAGGATCAATTGATGTTGAGGTTTAACCTTTGATTTCCATCACCCCTTGGGATGAAATCAAATGAAAATTTATAAAAGATTGGTACCTTTATATCTTGGCAAAACATTTATATCCTAAAGAGGTTTTGCCTGCATCATTCCTTGGACCTATCATATAATATGAATTTATATATATTTTGGGAGGAGTTCATGAATCAATTAAGATCCTCTACTTGGAACATCTTCCTTCCCAAAACTAAATTCATCTTGAACATAGTAGGAGAATGATGTCACATGAAATAGAAGGCTTGACTATTTCGTATCTCTATTCCAAAAAGTCACTTACCGAGGTTTCATCATGAGATACAAATCTTGAAACCGCAAAGAAACTTCTTTAAACTTTCGAAATCTTCTAAGTAGAAGAGTACTCAAGGAACTTTGGAAATATAGTTGATGTTCTCATCCAACCTTGGGATGCTTGAGAAGTTACATAAAATATATAACTAATCAACTAAAGCTTTATCCGCATGACTTTCTAAGTACATCCAGGACTTAGAGTCATCATACATCACAAAAGAGTTTGCAAGTAATTAAATTTTCTTGGTCATCAAGGAAATTTATTACTTAACTTTCTCTTAGTGCTTACTCATACCTAGCAAGACATCTAACATACTTAATTCTCATTAAGTATTTATGTTTGATAGTAGAGTATCGACTTGGGAAGAAATTGACTAATTACTTGAGTTGCAAACTAGAACTAGTATGTCTTTGCAACTAACTAGTCCTTAGTCTTCCCTAATGTCAAACTGCGAGCTCTATAAAGTAAGCTAAGTACTAAGAGAGTACATTCTCATATCTACTTGCAAACATCATTCCATTCTTCCATGCAAATGCATGTATCTACATGCAAAAGCATATGTTCACATGCGTATGCATGCATGTTCTTTTGAATGCTCAAAAAATAATACAACAATCATGCATGAGCTTGATGCACGATTTTTTTCTTGTACTAAGAATGTATATCATGCAATCCTGATGCATGTATATCCTTTCCTTTGTCCTAATGCACTATGATATAAAAACATACCCTTGAGGTGCAATAGAAAACTTACTCAATGGAAAGGAAATATGTATTTAAACTACCAAAATACATTCTTTGATGCACAAGGATCTTTTTGAAATCAAGTCTTTCCTTAATGCAAACTAATGCTTGGAATGAGAAATGGATTAATTCATTATTCTAATCTAGACTTAATCAATTGAAATCTTGGCTATTTCAATGTGCATCTAGGATTAAGTGTAGAATAATGAAAACAAGACAAGCATTAAGGCCAAGCAAAAACTGGAAAATACTTAGCTTTGATCAAAGCTTCGTCCATCCCTTGATCCTTTGGAAGAGTGATTCATCCTCTTGATCCTTGCGAGGAGCTATTCACCATTCTTGAAGCTTCCTCATCAAGAAATAGTCTTGGATGACTTGGTCCGTCGAGATCGACTAACTTAGGCCTCCGGATCTTCACTCCACAGCTCCAATTCCTTCAAGCTTTGCTCAATCTTTGATTCTCCTTGATTGTTTCTTTCGCTAAGGAAAAGTGCTCCCAAAACTTAATAGATCTCGGATCAAACACCGAATAAAGTGATCTGCAGGAATTGTGCCTCGGGTTGCAACAGTCGTGGGCCAATCTTCAGTGGCTACTTGACACTAAAATTTTTCTGCAGCAGAAAGAATATTCAAAGGTTATAAGCGCCTTGGCTACGTCATCATATTGGCAGATCTCCCGCCCGGGTTCGAATCCCTGATCCGTACAGCAGAAGTGTAAATTTTGGTGCTTTTAGCACTGTGCTCATTCTTCTTCAGCGCGAATTGTACTGAACATGATTACTCCCATTGAAATTTGAGTATCCCAAGCGCCCGTGGGGTTCTGGTTAGGCTAGAGCTCTCTTAACGGGAGGTTGCAAGATCACATCCCGCCGCTGTTCGTCTGTAGATCATTCCTCTTTTGCTCTTTGATGAGGTCTTCTACAGCGAACTCGAAAATAAAAGTCAAAGTCCGCCTTCAAAAGACATCGCGAGCAGCCGAAGGCTTGTGGATAGGCTAGCGCTCTTTCAACATGAGGTCCCGTGTTCAAGTCTCTTGCGTGTGACGGCAGAGATGTTGTTCTCTTTTGCTCAAGTCTTCGTCTCTTCGAAAAGACAAAGAGACTCAGCAGCCAGAACACTCCGCGAACGTCTGTTCGCCTTGTGGATAGGTGAACCGTCTTCTAACCCGGGCACGAGAGTTCGACTCCTGAAGATGTCTGCGCCTTAACTCACTCAAGAATAATTTTCTTTTGCTACATAAAGAAACTTGGGTTGCGTAACTTTTTCGGGAAGAATATATGCAAACTCTCGAGCTAAGAATTCCACGCACAAGTGGCTGGATGTTACAAAAATACTGATTGTCCTGGAGATACTAATGGAAAGAAAGATGATGGAAATCCTTCAAGGTATACATGGAAGCATAAGGAAGATGATGAGCCAAGCAAGGTCACCATGAAAGCTTGCCTAGGGCTCTGATACCAATGCAACAAAACAAAGATTACGACCACCACATGCTAGAGAGATGACCCTCCTCCCAACCTTATGCCTGTATATATAGCTGCTTGAACTAATGAGGACCACAAATGTAACTAGAGTCCACAAGTGCATGTGCAATCTCCTCCACTCCTTTCATATCCACCACTAGAGTCTATTAGTGGCTGGAGTGATCTCGACCACTACTTTAGTACCTTCCACTAAAGTCCACTAGTGGTTGTTGTACTGACCTCTTGAGTTAAGTCCACTGGACTCAAGTTAACTCACGTTAACTTTAGTTAGAAGGCTCTAGAGCTCTTTGGGCAAAACTCTCTCCCCATGCTCCCCATGGGAGTTGAACCCAAGACCTCCTCCTTCACAACCATGAGACTTAACCACTAGGCTAAGTGGATTACTTGAATATGAGAGCACATGACTTATGCTTGAGTCTACTCTTGAGATCTTTGGTCCTACAGACGAGTGACCAAACGGTATCCGATTTCAGATCTGTCTGAAGCCATCGGATCCCTAGATCATAGACTTACTTTATTACAGATAGATAGATAGATAGATAGATAGATAGATAGATAGATAGATAGATAGATAGATAGATAGATAGATAGATAGATAGATAGATAGATATAGAGACAGATAGATAGATAGATAGATAGATAGATAGATAGATAGATAGGTAGATAGATAGATAGATAGATAGATAGGTAGATAGATAGATAGATAGATAGATAGATAGATAGATAGATAGATAGATAGATAGATAGATAGATAGATAGATAGATAGATGGATAGATAGATAGATAGATAGATAGATAGATAGATGGATAGGTGGATAGATAGATAGATAGATAGATAGATAGATAGATAGATAGATAGATAGATAGATAGATAGATAGATAGATAGATACATACATAGATAGATAGATAGATAGATAGATAGATAGAAAGATAGATAGATAGATAGATAGATAGATAGATAGAATGATAGATAGACAGAATGATAGATAGATAGATAGATAGATGGAGCAATCGATAGAGAAATAATAGATAGAACGATAGGACGATAGAACGATAGAACGATAGATAGATAGATAGATAGATAGATAGATAGATAGATAGATAGATAGATAGATAGATAGATAGATAGATAGATAGATAGATAGATAGATAGATAGATAGATAGATACATAGATAGATGGATGGATAGATGGATAGATAGATAGATCAATAGATAGATAGATAGATGGATAGACGGATGGATAGATAGATAGATAAATAAATAGATAGGTATATATATATATATATATATATATATATATATATATATATATATATATATATATATATATATATATATATATATATATATATATATATATATATATATATATATATATATATATATATATATATAGATAAATAAATAGATAGGTATATATATATATATATATATATATATATATATATATATATATATATATATATATATATATATATATATATATATATATATATATATATATATATATATATATATAGATAAATAGATAGATAGATAGATACATAGATAGAAAGATACATAGATAGATAGATAGATAGATAGATAGATAGATAGATAGATAGACAGATAGACAGATAGACAGATAGATATATAGAGAGATAGATGTTAAAAGTCAAGCTTCAAGCTAAAAATTCGTGGGGAATCTTTTATGGACATGTGGAGCAATCAAAGGAAGCCAAAAGCCACGAGATTCCATCAAGAAAAGTCACTCAACCACTCCCCAAGTCATCTCAACTAATTCCTCCAAGTTAGGAGGCTGATTTGGAAAGGTAGTTCCTAGATTTTAGGGGCACACCTCTCACTATAAAAGGAGCATGTATCCCGACTTCTTTTGGGCCATATTCTTGGAGTTTTAGCTCATGTAAAGTGAGCACTAAGTGCTGGAGTTGTGATAAGCAAGCCCCTTGCTTAAGCAACCCCCTTGCTTAAGCAACCCCCTTGCTTGCTTGTTTGTTTTCTTTTAGTAGGCATATCTATGTGTGTGCGCAGGCAGTGTTGCAACTCTCTACCCCTGAGTTGTTAGCATTGGTTCTCCCTCATATGGTATCCATTTGATGTAATTCTTGTCTCATTGGATAGCTATAAGCGTCTATTTTATGCTTACCAATTGTCTGGAGCATTCTTTGAGTAAGCTGGGAGCAACATTCATTTTAGTGAAGTTGTGTGATTGATATCTCTCTCTTTGTGTAGGCTCTGTTGGAAATATTTTGCTCTCTGTTGTAAGGGCTGGTTCTCCTTCTCTATGTATCCATTTGCTATGATTTTGGTGTCATTGGGTAGCTATTAGAGTCCTCTAAAGTTGACTTAAGTTTGAGATTCATTCTCTGTATAATCTCTGAGAAAAGTTTGCTGGAGTGAAGTGAGGTCTCTGCTTGACTAGCAGTTGTGAGCATTCAACTAGCTCATGTTGTAGACATTGTTTCTCTTTGTGTAAGCATTCATTTCAAGTGAAATTTGTTTTGTTGGAAAGCCCTTGGTGTCTACTACAGGTCTACAAAAGCTCACTGGAGTTCTCTGCATAAGCTCGGAGTAAGAGCATTTTTGGTGTGCAGAGGTCAAAGAAGGATACCTGTGGAGGTCATTCGCGCTTCATCGTTGCTTAGGGGTTGAGATACTTCCCCCATCAGTGGTATCAGAGCATTTGGGCATCTTGGAGGTATCACATACAAGCAAGAAGACCTCTTGGAGTTGGTGGTTGAAGAGTTGCATCAACAAAAGCTTCTTGGAGGTAGCTCACATCAAGGGGGAGCTATTCTACTCAAATTTGCAAGAGCACAAGGTGTCCATCTAAGGAAAGCTTTGGATTGAGGTAACCTCAGAGCCTCATTTTCATTTTACACACATTGGAGCATTAGCCAAGGGCTAGGTCAAGTATCAAAGACTAGATATGGGAGACTTCAACACTCAAATTGAAAAGCTAGACAAAGGTAACTATCAACCATGGAGATTTAGGGTCTCCAACTATCTTATGGGCAAGGGCCTTTGGGGGTTGATTAGTGGAAGTGAACCAAGACCTAGGTTGGATGAGAATCCAACCAATGACCAGAGAAGGGCCTTTAGGGAATGGAATGAAAGAGACAAGAGGGTTATCTTTATTCTTTCCCAACACATTAGCAATAGCATGATCGGCCATATCCAAGACCTGGATTCAAGCATGAAGGTATGGGAGACACTTGAAAGGCTTTATTCAACAAGCACCAAAGCAAGGAAGATCCAACTCAAGAATGAGCTCAACAACCTTAGGAAGAGCTCAGGGAGTAGCATAAATGACTACATACTTAAGGTCAAGGAGTTATCAGATGCATTGGGATCCATTGGAAGCCACGTAGACGATGACGATCTTGTGGCTTATACTCTCAATGGTTTGAGAGATGATGAGAAGTGGAAACCCTTTACCACTTCAGTTTATGTAAGGGATAATCTTCCCGATTTTGAGCAATTGGTTGCTCTCATGGTCACCGAAGAAATGAACATAGGTGGAAGTTCAACTAAAAGCAAAGATGCACAAGTTTTCTATGCAGGTAATCAAAGGGGCAAAGGAAGACAAGGACAAGGAAGGGGCAAAGGAAGGTTTGGAGGAAGGCAAGGCCACTCAAGAAATCAAGGACATGACCAAGGCACCTCATCACAAAGAGGGAGAGGAAGATCAAGAGGAAGAGGAGGACGACATCAACAAAACAGGAATCAAGATGGCGAAGGATGTTACATATGTGGCAAGTTTGGCCACTATGCTAGAGATTGCTACCAAGGAGGAAACCAAAGGAACTATAATCAAGGTTCTTCATACAAAGGCCAAGGTAATTATGCTTCTACAAGTTCAGAAAATGACAATCTCTTGATGATGCACATGAATGGGAATTCAAGCAAAGTAGATAACACTTGGTATATTGATAGTGGATGTAGCAACCATATGAGTTGCAATGCTTCTTGGTTTACTAATCTACATGTTCCCAAAGGTAAAGGACATGTAGAAACAGGTGATGATACAGCCCATGAGATCTCCCATGTTGGAGATGTAGCTTTGGATGACAAGGAGGAAGGAAGATGTCTCAAGGATGTCTTGCATGTACCTACCATCACAAAGAACTTGGTGTCCGTTGGGCAAATGGTTGAAAGAGGCTATCAAGTAAGGTTCAACAAAGGTGGATGCTTTGTGGAGAACCCTAAGCAAGGTTACAAGGTCATAGCAAGAGGAAAGAAGCAAGGGAGACTCTTCACTTTGGAGGTAAATTCTCATTCTACTCAACATGTCTACTTCACATATGGAAACAAGAGGATTTCGGAGTTGGACTTGTGGCACAAGAGGATAGGTCACATCAACATACAAAGAATGAAGGAAATGCAATTCAAGAGGCTGGTTGAAGGTCTTCCCAACTTCCAAGGACAAGGTATGAAGCATTTATGTGAATCTTGTCAACTAGGGAAGCAAGCGAGACTTCCATTCAAGAAGAGTGGCTACATAAGCCAACATCCATTGGAGTTGATACATACAGATGTGTGGGGGCCAACGAAAGAGCAATCCATTGGAGGTAACAAGTACTTTGTCACTTTTATAGATGATTGCACAAGGATGGTTTGGGTTTATTTCATAAAAAACAAATCAGATGTGTTTACATGTTTCAAAGCATTCAAGGCAATGGTAGAGAAGGAAACAGGTACATATATCAAGAAGCTAAGGTCCGATGGAGGGGGAGAATATTTCTCAAATGAGTTTTCTGATTTTTTAATGGATCAAGGCATCAAGAGGCAAGTAACATGCAGGTACACACCCCAACAAAATGGAGTAGCAGAGAGAAAGAATAGATACATTGCTGAGATCGCTAGAGCAATGCTTAATGAGATGAATGTACCTAACATGTTTTGGAGTGATGCAGCAAATACCGCCGTGTATCTAATGAATAGGGCTCCTACCTCAGGGATCCATGGCTTGACACCATATCAAGCCTATTATGGTAAGAAACCTGATCTTTCCCACTTGAAGATATTTGGATGTACTTGTTATGTACATGTGCCAAGTGAATTGAGGCACAAGCTACAACCAAAGGCAGAAAAGTGTGTGTTTCTAGGATATTCAAATGATCATAAAGGTTACAGGTGCTTCAACCCAAATACAAAGGACTTGAGGATATCAAGGGATGTAGCATTTGATGAGCTACTCCCTTGGTATAAGAAGTATGATTGTATGCAGGACTATGAAGAAGAAAAGCATGGACATGATGAAGAACAAATCGACCTAGAGCTAAGCGGCCCAAGGTGTTCCATCAATGAAGATAGTTCAAGCATGAACTCACCATGGAGGGGGAGATCTTCATCAAGCTATGAAGCACAATCAATCAACAAAGGCAAAGCAACATTGGTGGAGTTGGATGAAGAAGGTAATGAAGTTGAAGATGATGAAGGACACATGATGGAGAAAGAAGCCACCTCAAAGAAAGAGATCAAGTTCCCAAGGCAAAGGAGGTTTATTCCTCCAAAAGGTGAAGAAAGGAAGTCTTCTAGAGTTAAGTATCCAACTCAAAGGTTTACTTATGATTCATACATGGCAACACATTATGCATATATGAACAAAGTAGTAGAAGATCATGAGCCCGATTGCTATGAAGATGCAAGCAGGTACACCGAATGGAAAGAGGCAATGCAAGAAGAGATCGACGCACTTGAGGAAAATCAAACATGGACTCTAGTGCCCAAGAAGGAGAACATGAAGGTAATAGGTAATAAGTGGGTGTATAAAGTAAAGAGGAATTCAGATGGATCTATTTCTAGGTTCAAAGCAAGATTGGTGGCCAAGGGTTTTGCACAAACCTATGGAGTGGACTTTGAAGAGACATTCAGCCCCGTGGCAAAGATGAGCACCATTAGGACACTCATTGCAATGGCTGCTAGCAAA